>PVKS010024132.1:0-31462 GCA_004027875.1 Aplodontia rufa | reverse complement strand
TGCTATCAAGGTAAAATTTTAAGTTAAAAATCTAACCAAGATGAAATATGCAATTAAATAATGACAAAATGTAAAATTTGTGAATTAGTTGCAAAATTCTGAATTTCTGTACACCAAACCATGTATCGTATAATTCCATATAATTTAATTTTCTTGTAATTTCAATAAAGTATTTAATGATAATTTTAGAATAATCTTTGTTTGAAAAATAGTCACAATCTTTACCAAATGTTATTATATTCAAACTATGAAAGATAATTAAATACATTTTCATAAACATAAATTAATGAAATATTTAAAATTGAAAAATCAATTTGTATAGTTCTTTTCCTTTAAAAGTTTTATCTATTAAAAATCAACACAATAATATTACTTAAGGAAAGCTGGTATCTTAAAATCAACTTTTAAAAGTTTAATTTTAAAATATTTTAATGAAAATTAAGTTTCCCATTCTATTATTTAATGTTTATTTGGTTGTCAAGATAACAATTAGTCAATACTTTATAAAAATGTTATTTCTATGTAAATATATTAATATATGTATAAGCTTAAGACTGATAAGAATTAGTTAATATAGTAAATATTTTCTTACTGTTACATAAATTGTGTCTGCCAGGTACAGTAGTGCATGTGGTTAATCTCAGCAGCTCAGGAGGATGATGCAGCCTCAGATACTTACTGAGGTCCTAAACAACTTAGACACTGTCTCAAAGCAAAAAATAGGAAACAAGCTGTAGATGTTTCTCAGTGGTTAAGTGTCCCTGAATTTAATCTCCAGAAAAAGAAAACAAAAAAAACCCCCAAAATTGTGACCATGTTTGGAACTATCTGTGTATTAATTTGTGAGTCCCTCTGAAGCATGGATTGGAACATGAATAAAAACAAATAACAGGACGCTTGGGAAATGATCCTTCATTTCCTTCATGCAAGAGTTTATTGCATTCATAGCAACTGAAAGGAAGAAGTTGGGTTAAGTTAACTCTTCTTTACTAGAACACTAATTCCTCTCAAGTCCTCCTTGAGTTCCAAAGGAGTGTTCATTTGCTCCAGTGTCAACAGGGCTTGTGGGTTATTAACTGCCAAATAATCCCCAGACTTCATTGACAAGTCAAAGCATCTTTTTGTGGTCTCAGGATATAGGGTAGAAGATGCACAGAGGGATTTTCATAGGACTATTAGTGTAAATGATAGCAGGGTGTTGAGTTTATGCAGCACACGAGGTCCCACATAGAGCACACGTGTAACTCAAAAAAAAAAAAAAATGAATGTACTTGTTCTGTGAAATGTAAGATTCTTCAAAAGACAGTGGTCGTGCTTACCTGGGTCAAAGAGAGTTTCTGCTTATACAATGTATAACAATAATAGACAGCAAAGTGTTTTAAGATAAAACCTATGACACTGCAATAGATGTTTGTGAAGGAAAACATATAATCGAGATGCCATTATTTATGAACATCAGAAACTGGAATAGCTTTAAGGCCAACTCCTTTATGTCCGAATTCAGGAAAGTTGTATCTAATATCAGTTTTGTACTTGCTGTGACATTTTGGTCCACCATCTTGCCCTTGTCCTTTTGAACTAGAAAATGTTGTCAATTATTTCTGTGGGATGTTGTGAGATTATTATTTCTGGGGAGCACATTTTTTTTGTAGGATGAAATCATGAGTGAAAGTTTTGAATCAGAAACAAGAGTCCACAGACTCTAGAGAAATCTGTGGACCCCAAACATTGGAAACAGAAGTCCACATTTGTGCTTTCTTGGATTTTTTTCATGAATTGGCACGTCATCTTTGATCAGGGGCTGCGGTAATCTTCTGTGTCTGTCCAATTATAGTATACGTGCTGTGGAATGAGCACTTGATTGCATTTCTCAGAGTAGGGCATCTGCGGATTTATCATATTCTCAGAATGATCTGGAAGGTGAAACTGTTAGCCTCTCTGTGCATATTAGTGAGGAATTCCCTGTTGATGGCATTTGAAGAACATTGTTCCTAGTGACCATTGTGGTCATTTGTCAGCTTTCCTCCAAACTTTCAGTATTCTTTTCTTTTCTACAAGTAATTTTCATTAATTTTGTCTCAAAATTTATAATCAAAGGAGGGCTATTTAATATTACATAGGATTTAATATTCAGTGTTCTAAATATTTAATATTACATAGTATTCTACAGATATTATTTGTTGTGATGCTTTAATACATGAATATCCATTCAAAGGAATTTGGAATTAAATAATGCTTCAAATGTTTCATATATTATTTGACAATCTTTGTAAAGGTCTGTACATACAGTTAAAAGACTTAGGCAAAAATGTAGTTTTTGACTTTCCTCCATATCTCTTTAGAACGACTATTTATTGTCTTCCAAGCTGTTTCTGTTGAGCAGCTTCACGGTAGATACAAAGTTAGCTTTTGCATTATGCTAATCTTTGGCATATTTTATGGAATGGAGCACTGCAGGCATTTTAGGCAACCTCTTTGGTCATTTGTAAGGAAAATATGCTTTTAAGAAGCAAAGTGTTTTACCTATTCAAAAGTGTATTCTGGAGAATTTAGCCTCTGAATATCCTTCACTGATTCCAGCTATTTTCATTTCCCTATTGCCAACGAAATTTATGTTTATCTTCATCATGACCTCCAGTTACTAATTTTTTTCACCATACATCTTCATTTCTTACAGTACTTAATTTTTAGTACTTTCGTACAGTACTACAACAATGCTCTCAGTCCAGTGGGATATGGTTTCTTTCTCAAAAAATTGGGGGCTTCCTGGGATCTTTTCCACTAGTCTTAAGTTGCTGATAATCTTGGACTATTTCTGCTAATTAAGATCTGCTGTCTCCTTGCTGCTTCCAAAATATTGCTGAAAACGTCAGGCAATGGGCCATTTTCTTCAACCACCAATTCACTCAGTGCCAATTCTTCCTGGCTCCTCTCTCAATCGAAGACATTTGCACTCAACCTGTAATTTATCTCCTAACTGTATTCTCCACTTCGCCCATTCCACAATTTTCCATTTACCTCCAGCCTCTGACCTCACGTTTGTCACACTGGAGACAAACTTGTCTGATTCTTCTTCCGTCAGTCAAGATTTTCTGACATTAGCACTCTCCTTGGTTTCCCTCCTCACATCAAATTTCCTGTCTCTCCATCCATTTTCTCAATCGTGCCTCCTATATTGACAGATAATTTCATTTAAGTGCACTGAAAGCTTGCTTTCCACTTGTGAACACTCAATACCATCTTTTTCCAGTTCCATTTGCACCTAGCGATGTCAATTATTCTCCACATTAGCGTTTTCAACATTGTAATTTGCTCAGAATTCTTCCTCTCAGTTAAAAAAAAAATAGCATCAAAACATATTGAGCACTTCCATGAATGGACACTCTACATTTTACATTAATTATTTAATTTGATCATTAAAATAGAATGGGATCCTCTGTGGCAAATAGAGAATCTGAATAAATGGCTTATGATCCTCAAAGTATCAAAAATAGGGATTTAATTCAGGCCAAACTCCGAAGTCCACTCCAGAGCAAATACTTGTAGGCATCTGGTTCCTATGCTGTTCCCTTCCTCTTACTATCAGGCTTATTGGGTAGAAAACCTAATGCTATGGACTCTTATGGTTTGGATATGTGGTGTCCCCAAAAAACTCATGTGAAACAATGCAAGAAGGTTTAGAGGTGAATGATTGGATGATAAGAACCTTAATCTAATCTGTGAGTTAATCCCCTGGTAGGAATTAACTGAGTGTTAACTGTAGGCTGATAGGATATGGCTGGAGGAGATGGGTCCCTGGGATGTGTGTTTGTGTTATAAATTTGGCATTTGGAGAGAGGAATCTCTGTCTGTGCTCCCTGATCATCATGCCTTGAGTCACTTCCTTCCCCCACATTCTTCCACCATGATGTTCTGCCTTACGTTGGGACCTAAGGTGTCTAGGGGCTGAGACTGCTGATACCATGAGCCTCTAAATTAACTTTTCCTCCTTAAAATTGTCCTTGTCATGTCTTTTAGTCACAGCAGCAAAAGAGCTGACTAAAACACTTGCCTCTCTGGTCTCCATTTCTTCATTCTGGTTTATTGCTTAATCACGTTAATATAAATAAGTTGAAATAGTCCTCCATGTGGCCATTGAAGAAAGACCTTCTGCATTTACTTCCATGTCTTAGCTTAGACTTTGTCGTGTTGAGCATTACTGCTACTGAGGCAACTCCTTCCACTTTAAATTTCTGCTCTCCCCTTCTTTTTCTGATATTGTGGTCTCCTGATGCTGCTCCTCTAACCCGTCTTTCTTTAGTGTTTTTCTTTTTTTCTCCCAGGACAGTGTGCACCCCCAGGTTTTGTCTTCGGGTATTGCGTGCTGTGTAACCTATCCTGTGCCTCTCATCTGCTTCCGAGGTCACCATCTCCCCGTTAGAGATTTCACCTTGATGGTTTTCTTAATAGCTGAACCTGAAATTTCAGATTTCCCATGGTCCTCTCTGTCTGAAGATCTTAAGGGTAATCGAAATGTCTATAAAATAAATCATTATTTACCCAAGTCCTTCATTCACCCAGCGTGACTTGTCTTGATTACAGGCATTGTAATCTGAGAGCTAAGATTTTTTGACTTCTGCTTAATCCTTTCTAATCAATTGGTCACTGGAGGGTTTTTATTTTGTTCCAGAGGTTCCACTTCCATTTTCTCCTTTCCTTTGTCTGCCTCCAGTCACTGCCTTATTCATGCTCCTGCTATGGTCAGATCCAGACGGAATGGACCTATGTTGTTTCTTAATCCTCACTGCAGGTCATAATCTGCTCTTAATCAAAGTTCCACAAATTTCCATTTGCAGTACAATGCTTCTGGAACCTTGGTTTCTGTGGCACTGACTCTTTCTGTGCAGAAGAGCCTGTGACTAATCTCAATGGCCTGGATGATTGGTTTTGAGCTGAAATGCAGTCAGAGACACTTAACTGTAGGGTCAGTTGGACTGCAAGTAGAGCATGTATTCTCTAGTGTGGGTGATATCACACCAAGGGGGCTGGAAATTGATGCTGCAGAGGTGAACACATCTTAGATATTATAGTCACTTGTGGTCCTCTAGGGTACACACATCCATCTTCTCACCCCTTTGTGAATCTCTTGAGGGAAACTGATAGTGAAAAAGGATCAAGAAATACTGAGCTAGAGTGACAGATACACACACACTTCTTAAAGGATTAGAATCTGGAACACATCCAGTTTAGAACTTTTGCAACCATTTAACACCAGAAAGCAAGAGGATGTCTAAGAACAGAGTCAAAATGCACACCAAGGGATGTGCCTCATAGGAGGCTAGGTCCTGAGGACATCCCCTCCTCCTCTGAAGTGAGGACCAATGCTGGGTGTTTTAATTATATAGGCCACCAAATTCCCATCTTTGCTGAAGCCATTCTGTGTTTGTTTAAAAAAATTGCTATGAACTTTGTGCAGTAACAGACCTTGAGGATATTCTAATGCTGCCTATGTTGAGAGATACTTCCCTATGATTAATCATGAGTCTGGATTTTATTATTGTGAATTATATATTCCCATTACTTTGTCTTCATTTAGGGTTTTTTCTTCCTTTAGCCATAAAGTTCTTGAGTTGTCATTTTTTTTAAACTGTTCCTTTTTAAGACAGGTTAAAAATGACATCTATTTGATAGTCTTTAATAAATTTTTCCCACCCCAGAATAAGTAGAAATTTATTTAAAAGTTAATCTTAGTACTCTTCATATTGCATTTCTTACAATTCCGATATCTATATCTTAGATTGAGATATGTGTATTTTTTTCTGAACACTGTTTTAATTTTGCCTCCAGGCTGTAACAGAGTGCTTTCAAAATAGGGAGTGCTCAAGAATTGATTTAATTGCATTTTCACTAGGAAATTGCTGTGCATGTCTAATTGTTTATCTCAACATTTCCAAATAGAAGAGGGAAGTTCATTATCAGAGCAGTAGCTAGATAAGCTGAAGAAAGAACTCTAACCGCGAAGGAAGAGACTCAGAATTCCCTGAGTGATGAGTTAAGGGAGACTCTACAAGTGCAGGGTTTTTGCTACACTGAGTGCATGTGGTGTGAGTGGGTAATGTGAGGACCTGCAGCTCAGTAGTCCAAGGTAGAGGTGATACTGACAAAAGGAGAATCCTAAGCTGCAAGTCCCACAGGTGGTGAGTTCTTGGATAATACGTATAGTGGAGTGAATCTGTGTCAGACTTGATCAGACTAAAGGTGAGGATGCCACTTAACAAAATTTTATGTGTATAACAGTGTTGCTGGAAATACTGATTCCATAGATTGGCAGAGATTTTAACAGTAACAATCAGTACATTATTTGTCTTTCTAAAGTTTTAAAATCTTCTAGGTTGTGTCATAATATGAGCTAGGAAAACAAGAATGCTATCTCTTTGTTCACAACTGTTTTACATTATATCTTCAAACAAAATTAATATTTCATGTATGTACATTCAAGCTGAATATAAAAATGCATAGGGTTTGTACTTTTATATTTGCTTAATTTCCTTGGTTTTTCTGACTTTTTAAAAAAATTAGAATGTTATAGTGATACGTAGTAGCTGGGTCCAACCCAACACAATCACATATACACGAGATTTGACCCATTCCATTTCCTGTTCCTTCATTCCTCGCTTCCTGCCCCCCAAACCCTCTTCACTGATCCTCCCCTTTCTCAATCATTTGCCCAAACTTGACTGGTATTTTCCACACACACATACATTAATGTGAAATTCCCTGTGGGATATTTATATATGCACATAATGTGATCTTTAAAGAATTTATATATATATTATGCTATTTCTTTAGAAGCTTATTTGGTTGTTCAACAAAAAAATTTCTGAAAAAAATTCATGCTGATTTCCTCCTCATTCCTGTACTTGTCTTCCCTGCCTCTCAGTTTCTTTCTAGACCACTGATCTTCCCTATATCTTTATCATATCTGATCGATGTCCCTCTTCTTTCTCTATTTGTTTTATCTTCCATATATGAGAGAAAACATTTGACCCATGATTTTCTGAATCTGGCTTGTGGTACTTAGCATGATGTTCTCCATTTCCATCCATAATTTCATTCTTTATGACTAAGTAAAATTCCATTGTTTCTGTATATTACATTTTCTTAATCTGTATCTATTCACAATCAATCCAGGTTGATTGCATAATTTGGCTGTTGTGAATTTTGCTGCTTTAAACATTGAAGTTGCTGAATCACTATAGTATGCTGATGTTACTATTTTTGTATAAATTTACCAAGGACTGTAGCAACTGGGTAATATTGGGGTTTAACTCCTAATTTTTTTTGAGGAATAGCCATATAGCTTTCTAGAGTGATTGTACTAGTTAACAGTCCCAGCAGTAATATATGAGTGTATGTTTTCCCCTACTTCCGCCCAGGATTTATTACTATTTATATTCTTGATAACTGTCATTCTGTTGGAGTGAAATGAAATATTCGTGGAGTTTTGATTTTCATTTTCCTGATTGAGGTGTTTTACAGTTTTTTCCATGTATTTGTTTGACATTTGCATTTCTTCTTTTGAGAAATGTCTATCTGTTTCTTTTGACCATTGATTTTTTTTGGTGTTATATTTTTTTAGTTCTTTATATATTCTGGATCCCATGTCAAAGGAGCAGCTGGCAAAAATTTTGCCCCATTCTGTAAGGAAGTCAGTGCCTGTACCAATATGACGGAGTGTTGGCCCTATGTTTTCATGTAGCAGTTGCAAAGTTTCTGGTCTCATTCTTAAGTCTCGGATCCATTTTGATTTGACTTTTGTTCAGGGTGAAAGAGAGGGATCTTGTTCAATTTTTCTACTTATAGAAATCCAGTTTTCCTAGTACCAATTGTTAAAGTCTGGTTTTTCTCCAACATATATTTTTTGGCACTGCAGTCTAGTATCAGATGACTATACAAATTTGGGTTCATCACTCTGTCTTTTGCCTATCCAAGAACATGGGATTTTTCTGTTGTCTAAGGTCTTCAACTTCTTTTTCCAGTGTTTTATAATGTTCATTATAGAGACCTTTTACCTCTTTCATTAGATTAATTCCCAATTCTCTTATTTTTTGAGGTTATTGTGAATGCAATGATTGTCCTGATTTTTTTTTCTTAGAAGTATCACTGTTGGAGGATAGGAAAGATTGATTTATGAATGTTGATCTTACATCTTGATACTTTTATTGAATTCATTTTTCAGTTCTAGAAGTCTTCTTTCCTAATTTGCTCTGATGAGATTTTTTAAAAAATATATTGAATAGAAGTGGTGGGAGTGGACATATTTATCTTGTTCCTGATTTTACAGGTAATGCTTTCAGTTTTTCTTCATTCAGTATGATGTTGATTTTGGGATTTTCATATGTAGTCATTAGTCATTTAAAATGTTGAGGTAAATTCCTTCTATCACTAGTTTCTCTATTTTTTTTAAGAGAGAGAGAGAAAGAGAATCAATTTTACTTAGTTTTACATGTGGCTTTAGTTGCTCTGAGACTTCGTTGTGTATGTGGTGCTGGGGTTTGAACTCACGAACTTGCACATGCTGGGCAAGTGCCGTAACTGCTGAGCCACTGTTCTAGCACCTCTCCAGTGTTTTTAACATGAATGGGCACAGAATTTTACTGAAGATCTTTTCTGTATACATTGATATGATCATATGATTCTTGTACTTAATTGTATTTATATTGTAAATTACATGTATTGATTTGTATATGTTGAATCAAGCTTGTATTTCTGGGATGAAATCCATATGATCATGCTATATTATCAATGTGTTTGTGATGCAGTTTGCTAAAATTTTATTAAGCATTTTTGCATGTATGTTCATCAGAGCTATTGGTCTTCAGTTTTCTTTTCTTGATGTATCTTTAATTTTGGTATCAGGGTTATACTGGCTTCATAGAATGTATTTGGCGGTATTCCCTCTCTTTCAATTTCCTGGAATAATCTGAGGAAGACTGGAGCTAGTTCTTTAAAGTCCTGATAGAAATCAGCTTAGAATTTATCTAGTCCTAGGCTTTTCTTTCTTGAAAGGCTTTTAATTGCTATTTCGATTTTATTGCTTGATATTGGTCTGTTTAGGTTTTCTCTGTCTTCCTGGTACAAGTTGGGCAGGTCATATTGTGTGTAGAAATTTGTCAATATCTTATAGATTCTCCAGTATATTGGAGTATAGATTTTCAAAATAGGTTCTGCTGATCCTCTGGATTTCAGAAATTACTTGGGTAATATCTCCTTTTTATCTCTAATTTTGTTGATTTGGGTCTTTTTGGTTTTTTATTTTGGCTAAGAGTTTATCAATCTTTTTGTTTTTGAAGAACCAACTCTTTGTTGCATTGATCCTGTGTATTGTATTGTTTTAATTCTCAATTTTGTTAATTTCTGCTCTAATCTTAATTATTTCCTTCTACTGATTTTGGAATTTGTTTCTTCCTTTTCAAAGGACTTGAGATAGAGCATTAGCTTATTTATTTGGGATCTGTACTTTTAAAATGAGGCATTTGATGCCATCAGATTTTCTTCCTGGATCAGCTTTCATATAGTTCCAGAGATTTTGATATGTTTTATTTCTGTTCTCATTTGTTTCTAAGAATTTCATTTCTTCTCTCACATCTTCTATGGTTCACTCTTCATTTAAGAGTATGCATTTATTTGTTTTTTATTATTTTCTTGCAGTTAATTTCTACTTTCTTTTTATTATGGTCTGATAGGATGCACAAGATTATATCTATCTTTCAAATTTGCTCAGACTTAGATTGTCATCTATAATATTGTCTATTTTGGAAAAGGTTCCATGAGTTGCTGAGAAAAGGTAGATTTAGCTGTTTTGAGGTGAAATATTTTGAAGATGTCTATGAGATTCATTTGATTTACAGTGTTTTTAATTTGGAAATATCTATTGATTTTATATTTTGATGATCATTGGTGATAATGGTTTGTTGAAATCAGTATTATTGGCATTTATCTGGAATTTCATGTCAAGCATTTTTTACATCATTACTTGCACTAATATTTGGGGCATATATATATCTACTGTTTTTGAATTTTCTTGCTGGATTATTCCCTTTACTAGTGTGTAGTGACCTTCTTTGTATCTTCTGATTAATTTTTGCTTCAAATCTGCTTTGTCAGATGTGAGAATAGCTTGATTTTGGACTCCATTTACATGAAATATTTGTTTCCATCCTTATATCTTTAACTTGAAGATACCTTTGCCTATGAGATGAGTCTCTTGAAAGCAGCATATAGTTGGATCTTGTTTGCTGATCATTTCTGCTAATCTGTATCTTTAAATTGGGGCATTGAGGTTATTTATATTCAGTGTTATTGTAGATATTGGTCTGTTGTTTCCTACTATTTTGGTTGACTCTTGATTTTCATTTAGTTCAGTGCTTTTGTAGTCATCTTCATCTATTTGGGAGTTCTGGGGGTCTTTTTTGGGTACCTCCATGTGCAGTTTATCTTAGAGTTTTCTTTGTAGTGCTGGTTTGGTGGTTGTGAATTCCTAAACCGTATCCTTGTCATGGAAGGATTTGTATTTCCCCATTGATTTCGAAAGAGAACTTTGCTGGATTTAGTAATCTTGGTTGGCAGTTGCTTTCTTTCAGAGCTTGGAACACCTCATTTGAGGACCTGCTTGGTTTTTAGCATCTGAGCAGAGAGGTCAAAGCAACATTTACTGGTTTTCCTCTAAATGTGACCTCACGTTTTGCTTGTCTGCTGCAGTTTCCTTTCACTCTGCCTTCACTGCTGCCTCTTCGGCTATCACCACTGGCAGCCAAACTGGTCTATCTCTAAAGTATTATTAACTATAGTTGATGTTTGTGACTTTGTGTGTCTGCAGGTTTCTTTTTTTCTTTTTACTGTCCAGTGTTAAATTTCAGTGAGTTTCCTTCATTACCTATCTCACTGAGGAACAGTCTTACTGATTTAAAATCTGATATTGGAGAATTGCTGGTGAGTTTGTCCTTCCTCTAAAAAATTTAGCTGAAAGTGTTAAGTGATAAATATATCTCATAGTAGTCCTTAAAGGGAAAAAAGATGAACTTTCCCTATTTGAGATGAAAACAACTTATGAAAATACATTTGTTAAACTAACAGAATATTGAAAAAATATAAAGAAACTTGGTAGTTTTTTTAAGCATTTTATGTTAAGGAGAGAAAAATATCATAATCAGATAAGGTCACAGTACCTTTTTGTTTTCCACAATTCCCCAATTGAGCAAAAATTAACTAAAATATTTCACATAAAATTAAAAGCATTAATATTCAAATAATTTATATCTGGGTATAGTATTTTTGAACCTAAAATTATTGTTTGATACTATAAAGGAAATGACTGATATTTTCAACTTTGGAAACTTAACTCTTCAATGTAAAAAATGTCATATACAAAATTAAGATATTAAAGGAATATATTTAAATAATGTGACAAGCAGAACAAATACTCAGTATACAAAATTATACTGGCAAATCAGTTGGAAAATACTGATTTACAGTGGTTGAATGACGACATCTGTTAATACAAGGTGGGAAATGAACTTATAAAAAGTACTGTGGAACCTTACCAATCATAATATTCCTACAAATAAACACAATATATATTATTTTCACTTGCAAATTTCAAGAGCAATAGAAAAAATTTTCCCAATGGTAAGAAGAGAAAGAAAGATGACTGCAAAAATTTAAATTCATTCTCCCTTCTGGGGCCATTTTGATAGTAAATATCAAAATATTTAAAGACATTTGTATTATTTGACTCATTTGTTCTAAGACTTTGATCAGCAAGTAATCAGAAATGTAACCATAGGGGGTTGGGGGTTTAGCTCAGTGGCAGAGTGCTTGCCTAGCATGCGCAAGGCCCCGAGTTCGGTCCTCAGCTCTAAAAAAAAAAAAAAAGAAAAGAAAAAAGAATTGTAACCGTAGAATTAATTACAGTAACATTTCCAATAATAACCTAAATAAATGAAAAAAATTGAAGTAAGCATTACATTTTATTTCCAAAGATTATAGTTATGTAATAACAATGAGAGTTACCATGAATGGGTCACATGTTATATGCTTGGCCCTTTCATATGAGAAATCTTTCCATTCTCACAGCCATCAGGTTAGATATTTTTTCTGTTTTATTCTGAGTATCATGAACATCAGAGAAATCAAGTTGCTTTTGTTCATTCTGGTAGATTTTGAAACCTCAGTAAAATCCAGGAAATTGTCTGTGGACTCTACTTTCAGTCTCTATGCTATACTCTCATCGAATTGGTCAATGTTCACAACCTAATATTGTGAAAATAAATATTGTATTACACATAACATGCAGCGTGAAATCCAGATTAATAGCTGTATTTATTGGACTTTTTATTTCTGCCCAGATCAACCCTTACCGCAGTGCAAGTAATTCTGATCTCTAAAATGAGGTACCCTTTGTCCTTCAAGCAGGTGACCCCACTCCATGGCTTTCCAGGTGATTCACAGGTGTTCTACTTATTTTGGATCTTGCAATGTTGGTTTCTACTGAACCTTCTCCCTGGAGGCCATTGTAACCTTCTTTTCTTGGATATCAAGGCTATTTCAGAATAACGGTGTCAGGATGGAAAGTAGAAAGGAAGGGGAGCCAGGATGGAAAGTGACTTTTGACAGACTAATTATAGGGAAGAGAGGGACGAAACCCTTCCCAAAAGAGTGACTCACCTTTGAGATTTACCAAGAGCAAGACGTAATTCAAAAGTTAGTTTTATCAGCATATAATTATTGACTGTCACAATTGATCTTTTAAATTTTTTTTAAGTAAAAGCTGGCTAAGTGCATTTTAGTTTTGTTCTAGACCTGGTCTTGATTTCTCTGGGTCTATCCTCTACATTTCATGTTTTTATCCACATTTCAGCTCATATGTTTCAACACTTTAATAGAATATGTGTTTGACCTTAGAATTGTATTACTACTCTCTCTATATATAGCCCAGCCCAAAATAGTGTGATGTCCTTATTTTCACCTTTAGAAGTAAGAAACTGGGACAAGGTCATACCCTCTTAAATCCAAGAAGTGTTTTGTTTGTACTTCGTTCTCTCCTTTCTCTGAATGCTTTATTATAGAAAGGATTACCACATGAATAATTAAAGTTTTAAATGTACAGGGCAGAGATAAGTAAATAATTACAAGCAAAAACTCATTTGGAATTAAAGTGAAAGCAGCTACAGAGGAGAAGTAGGGAAAGGACATTTTGCCTTCCTTTTTGCATTTTAGTACACTTCTTCAAAATGGTGAATGGCCTGGAGGTTCGCGCAGGGCTGCTTTTCTCTCTTTGCTTCAGTCCATTAAAGTAGTATCTTGGCACCCTCAGTGCTACATAGGATGGTTTTCTGGGCTATAATTTCCTTTCTGGCAGTATTTTAATGTAAGTAGAGAAAATGGAAACGTTACCATTATGGTCTCCTATTTTACTGCAGAAGCGAGGCAGAGATTAATCCATTTGTAGATAGAAAACATTCCCTAAATTATTAAGCTAACAGTAGAGATTTATTAATTTGTAACCTGCAGAAGAAGTTGGCTATAGTTGCTTGTTCTGTTGCTAGGAGAACATTGAAACATTACATGAAAAATGAATTGGACTTCATGTTCTGTGTGGCAAAGATTTTCAAAATTGTTTAAAGCTCCACATTTGGGTTTTTCCAACATGGCCTCTCTTTGCCACTACATTTTTTTTGTTTGTTTGTTTTTGGTTTTGGTTTTTTTTTCCCCCAGAGCATTCTGAGACTCACCTGAGTTCTCCTTTTAGTGAATTCTAAGCTTGGTGATTTCCCCCCATGTTTTCTTGTGGCTTCTCACATATGTCTGTGCTCCTTTTGAGCTGTGCCCAGTGATGACGCTATGTTCCAATTTCAGGAAGCTTCCTACCTTTTCCATCACTAGGTTTTCTTCTTTGTTCACTGTGAATCACTTAGTGAAATTCAAGACCATGGTGTCCCCTCTCTCACCCTCTCCCCTTCTCTCTCTCATCTTCACCGTCTCACCCTCTTTGTCTCTCATAAAAGGCAGGTATTAGTGTTCTTACAATGTTTTTATTATAAAAAAGTAGTTTTCTTTAAATAATTTATTAAACAAGGATTGTAAGCTATGCTCTTAATATTTTGGAACTGATATGAAGAAAATCATGAATTCATATGCATGAAAAGAAAGAAAAACAATGTTTTAGATTATAGAATGGTACTTGGAGAGATAAGTAGTAACCTAAAATAAAAGAATAAAATGCATTTTAGAGCAAGCAATTTTCTAATCTGATTATTGTTCCAGCATTTTTTGGCACTTAAAAGTAGATTTTCTTTGTACTTTAAATAATGTACATTCTTTTAGAAGTTGGAGCCACTCTACAGAGTACCAGAGAGCTCGTTAATTCTATTTGAGTGTTTTCAACTACTCTGCCTCCTGCTCTATTCTTCTGTCCTTGTCATAAGTGAAGCTTTCCAGTGGCCTAAAATATAATATGAAGTTTGATTATGCATTGAAAAAATCTGATTCAACTAGTTCAGAAATTAAGATTAATTTTAATTTTATTTCACTGTAAAGAACCTCATTTGCCTTTTATAATTTTCCCCTTAGAAATATCTGAGTTTGTTGAGATTACAAGTCTCCCCCACAGATAAGCAGTGTTGCCTCTCTGTGTATGTGTTGTGTGTGATTTGCCTTAAAACTTGGATATTTTAAATTACCTTAAGAGTATGAATATTCTTTGTTTTTAAGGGGAAAGACTAAACACCAGGCATGCTAAGAATGTGCCAATTTTAAACAGACTACTAAATAAATGCCTTTTAGCACTAGGTGAGCAAACACTTTGCACACTCATGCTTGCACTTGTGCATGCTCTCTCTCTCTCTCTCTCTCTCTCTCACTCACTCACACACACACACACACACCCCTCTGTTCCATGAGAATACCTTCTTTTACATGCTTGGATGAATGGCATGCAACTACACATAGATGTACCTACACTGCGCTCGTGCTTTCGGCATATAACTGTTTTCTCTTTCTTCAGTTTTGATATCCAGATGTTTGGCTTTTTATAATTACTATTAATGCATATTGTACAGATTATGGGCTTAACTGACTTTTCCATACATGTATATATTATATGGTGGTATCCGCCTCCTTTCCACTCTCACTCTATCCTAACTCCCTATCCCCTTCATTAATCCTTTTAAGTCATTTTTTCTTTATTTCCTTCTTATTCTCTCCTCCTCCCTTCTTTTTCCTTCTCCTCCTCCTCCTATTATTTTAGTTTCCATATATGAAATAAAGCACACAATATTTGCCTTTTTCTGGTTTATTTTGCTCCCCTTCCATCCATTTTCCTGCAAATGAAGTGTTTTCATTCTTCTTTGTGGATGAATAATGTTCCATTGTGTATGTACACCATTTTTTCTTTATCCACTCATCTGTCAATGGACACCTAGGCTAATTTCATATTTGGCCATTGCAAATAGTGCCATAATAAACATGGGTATAGAAGTAAATATTTTATATGCTGACTTCCTTTCCCTTGAGTAAATATCAATGAGTGGGATGGTTGTATCACTTATTAGTACTATTTTTAATTTTTTGAGAAACTACCATATTTTTTCCCAAAGTGGCTATACCAATTTACATTCCCACCAAGAGAATGTAAGTGTTCCTTTCCCTCCACATTCTTGCTGCCATTTGTTATATTTTGTTGTAGTCATTGTTGATAATAGCCATTTTGACAGGAGAAGTTTTGAATTTCCCTGATGGGTAAATGAGGAAAACATTTTCTCATGTATTTATTGGTCATTTGTTCTTCTACACTTGATAAGTGTCTGTTTGTATAGTTTATTCATTTGTCAATTGTATTACTCTTTTGTTAAATTATTTGAATTCTTTATACGTTCTATATATTATCTGTGAGATTGACTGGCAAAGATTTTCTCCCATTCTGTAGGTTCTCTAACATTTCCTCTATTGGCTTCAACTATTTAATTTGATAAAATCCATTTGTCAATTCTTTGTTTTCTTTCGTGATTTACTGGGCTCCGTTCAGGAAACTGTTGCCTTTGCCGGTATCTTGACATGATCACCTATGCTTTTCTCCAGTTTAAAAGTTCCTGATCTTATACTAAGGTCTTTGATCCATTGTGAGTGTATTTTGTACAGCATGAGACATAGGGATCTAGTTTCAGTCTTCTAAATGTGGATATTCCATTCTCTCTACAGCATTGTTGAAGAGGCTGTCTTTCTCCAATGTTTGTTTTTAGCCCCTTTTTCAAGAAACAGATGGCTCTTGTTGAGAAAGTAGTTGCCAACTCCCATATGCTGGAGTGTTGGTCCTAATTTTTCTTCTAGAAGTTGTATAGTAGCTGGTTTAATTCCTAGTTCCTTGATCCATTTAGATCTAATTTTTGTGCTAGGTGAGAGATAAGGATCTAATTGCAATTTTCTGCAAGTGACTGTCCAGTTTGCCCAGCACCATTTGTTGAATACGCTGTCCCTCCTCCATGTCATATTCTGACCCTATTAGTCAAAGATCAGATGTTTAAAGATTTTTGGGTTTGTCTCAGAGTCTTACATTCTATTTCATTGGTCTTCATTCCTATTTTGATACCAGTACCATGCTGCTTTTAATCCTACAGTTCTATAGTATAATTTTAGATCTGGTAGTGCAAAACCACCTCTTTGGTCTTTCTTCCTTAGTAATTTTTTGGTTATTCTGGGTTTCTTGTTGCTTCAAATGACTTTGGGAATTGCTTTTTCTATATATGCAAAGAATGACTTCCTTAATAAGACTTCTAAAGTGAAAGAATTACAGTCTAAAAGCAATGAGTACGATACCATTAGTCTAAAAAGTTTCTGTACAGCCAAGGAAATTGTCAAAACAGTCAAGAGACAACCTACAGAATGGGAGAGAATCATGGCCTATGACCCCTCTGAAAGGGGCTAATATCCAAAATTTACAAAGAACTCAAAAAGCTGAGTAATAATAAAAAAACAATCCAATCAGTAAATGGGCCAGACAGCGAAACAGAAACTTCTCAACAGAGGACATTGAGCTAGCTAATGAATACATGAGAAAGTTTTCTAAATCATTGGTAATCAGAGAAATGTAAATCAAAACTACCTTAAGATTTCACCTCACTCCAGTCAAACTGGCAAAGATGAAGAATACAAACAATAACAAATACTGGTGGGGTCGTGGGGAGATAGGAACACTAGGACACTTGGTGGAACTGCTGACTGGTCTAGCCACTCCAGAAAGTATATATATTTATATATATTTATAATATTATAATATATATATAATATTATATATAATATAATATTTAATATCTATAAATATATATAATATTATATATAATATAATATTATTTTATATATATATATATATATATATATATATATATAAAATGTTGTTCATAGGTACAAGAATTATGTCACTCTACTTGGATTTTCAGGAAAAAATATAGGACCCAGAAGAGAGGGAAGGGATCAGGGGACACGAGGATGGAGGTATAAGGGTCCAGGGGTTGGGGCATATTAAACAAATTATATTGCTGAATAATGTGCATCTAGGAATATGTGATTAAAAAATCCCATCATTATGTACAACTAAAATACACTAATGAGAAAAAAATAAAGAGTGAGATGGCTCCATGCTTTGGTTTATTTCTGGAGCCTCTATTCTGTTACATTGGTCTTACATGTGTACTTTTGAAGAATATTTTTGCTTCTTTATTTACTGTGGCTCTCTAGTATATTTTAAAATGGGATATTGTGATGCCTCCACCATTGCCCCTTTTGTTCAGGATTGCTTTGGCCATTCAGAGTCTTTTGTGTTTCGATATGAATTTTAGGATTTTTTCTTCCAATTCTGGCATTGGTATTTCGATGTTTGACTTTAAACCATTGCTGTCATGAGCGTTTCAGAAATCTACATGTGTCACTCAGTGGCTTTACCAAACTTGGATCCTTTGATCAAAAGCTGCGTTATTTATGCTGTTAAGTTTAAGGTCTTCATTGCACCCTTCAGCCAATCTGCATTATGACTCTAATCTATTACTGTAGACTAATGTTCATTTCTGTTTTTCCTTTCCAATTAAATTGACTCTCATACACCCCCACCTCAACACCCCATAAACACTGTTCTCAGGCATTACTTTTGTCTTAAACTTCTTGTCTGTCCCACTTTTAAGGGATTAACTCTCAGTCTCAGGAAACTTAGGTCTGTCCCTGTGATTTAAACTTTAGTCTCTAGAGGAATAAAAGGTGTTCAGCTCATTTATATGACTTTCAGATTAAATGCACCTCTCCAGAGCTACCAAAGGGATATCATCACTATCTTTGTGGAACTCAGTGCATTTGAGTACAGGACTTCTGAGAATCCTTCAAGAAGACTTATATTTGCTTATGGTGTATTTTTTCTTCATCAAAGTGCAGATTATTGACAACAGTAGCTCTTCTGAAGTACAATATCTAATATTTAGTTCATTGTCTGTATCTATAAACTCCTCACCCCATTAGCAGATAATCAACACATCCATTCTCTCCATCTGACACATCTTATGCCCATTTTCCTTACACTTGCAGCAAACCAGAATAAAGACATTGTTATGGTATAGATATAGATGTCTCCCAAAAGCTCATGTGTGAGACAATGCAAGAAAGTTCAGAGTTAAAAGGATTGGATTGTGAGAGCATTAACCTAATTAGTGCGTGAATCCCTGACAAGGATTAACTGGGTGGTAACTGAAGGCAGGTAGAGGGTGGCAGGAGGAGGTGTGTCACTGCGGGTTTGCCTTTGGGGTATATGCCTTATCCCTGTTAGTGGAGTAGACTCTCTGCCTGTCTGCTTCCTGGTGTGATGTCCTGAGCTGCTTTCCTCCGCCACATCCTTCCATCAGGATGCTCTGCCTCCTCTTAGATCCAGAGCTATGAAGTCAAGCATCTGTGGACTGAAACCTCTGAAACCATGAGATCCTATATAAATTTTTCCTCCTCTAAAATTATTCTTGTCAGGGTTTTTGGTCATGGAAGAAACTCGCATGCACGCACACACACATACACACCAAACAAAACAAAACTAAACTAAAGCTGACATCTCAAGGATTTTCTCTCTGCTCAGCCCCAGATTCCCCACCTCTTTACTTGATTCTGAGAGTAATTACTCAATGGATCCACAGTCCTCCTACATTATCATCGATGCATTAATAGGCATACAAAACAGGGTGAGATAGACCAGCCTTGGTGAGTGAGAATATCATCATTCTAAAGGAGGAATTTGTTCAAATTGAGTATGTTCTGAAATTGGACCACAGTTGCCAATTAAAGAGAACCATTTTATCACAAGAACAGGGTCTGGGCAGAGAGTAAAGCTGTATTGTCTATTGGAGTAGTGGTCATTGGTTGGTTTTAGATTTTAATCTTTCTGGATACACTGGTGGAAATGTGCCACTCACCTTCCTAGAAGGTATTTGTGGTTTTACAACTTGCTTAGGCCATCAAGAGGTAACCAGCAGTGACATGCATTTCTTCTGGACACAAGTTTTTTCCTGTGCCATGACAGCTGGTCCAGGAGGTGGTGGCACCATCAGTTTGAGATTAAGTGAAGATGACAGGAAGCAGAGTCCAGCACAGACTGTAATGTGTACATGTGGTACAAGAAAGAAGGCAACTCTTGCCATTCTTAGGCGCTAAGATTTTTGAGGTCTGTTGCTGCCTCATAACTTGAGTGGCTATCATTGGTAATCCCAAGAACAGTTAAATTTAGTATTTATGGAAGGACAAATAAATTTAAGGAGAGAAGTAAAAAGAAAGAAAAAAAAACACCTCTAGACTAGAACCTATGAGAAATTATCTGAGATAATAACAATGAGTTTTTTTGCTTTGTTTTTTAACAGAGAATCAACTTTATTTAATTTTTTTATCTGGCCTTTGTTTCTCCAACACTTAGTTGTATGTCATGCTGGGGTTTGAACCTTGGGTCCTTGTACATGCCAGGCAAGCGCTCCAACCACAGAGCCAGCACTCCAACCCTAATAACAAGAGTTTAATAGTCTAGTAGCAGATAAATGGTCGCATAGTATTGGAGGACAGAAGTAGAATGAGAAGACACATGTAGAAAACATCTACTTTGTATTCTCAGTAAAATCTAATGAACGGTGATTCACGAATGCAGATATTATAAAGTAATAATGATTGAAGGAAGTGGTCTTAGATGAAGGCTGAGATTAAAAGCAAACTGGAAGATAAAAAATATAGATTAAAATGCAAAAGTGAAATGAAAATCTGTATCGGATATACTAAGGAACAAAATTGACGCTAGAGAAAAAGGGAAATAAGCCTAGGCATTCAATGCTTTCCTCATATAAAGAGATAAGTAAAATAGATGAACAGATGATTTTACTGAAACAAAAAATCACCATCAAATTTGACAGCTATTGAAGGAGACAAAATGAAATACAGGGGAACAAAGACTGGTACCAATGAAGAAGATATACTGTTACTTAAGTCAGAAATAGACCTTACATGCTTGATCATGTAAAGAGAAAAAATATTATGAGCATTAAGAAAAATAGTTCTGAATACAAAGTATTAAGAAAGAATATATAGTTGGAAAACTTATAATATGCTAATTGTTCAAGAAAAGGTAAATAATCAAAATTGGTGCTAGAAAAAAGTGATAAATGACTTCATAACTAACCATGAAAGATATTAAATATATATCAAAGAATTATCTCCAGAGGCCCCAATAGCAAAAGGATTTGGAGATTGTTGATTTCAAAATTTCTGGCATATAAACAGTCTCCACTGAACTTCACAATATTAACACAGCATTGGTATTAATAGAAGAAAATAATAAATATTTGCACATCAAAATCAGATGAAATATGGATTCAAAAAGCAATAAAATACAAATAATTTGAATTCAGTAGACTATTATGAACAAAAAGATTGTGACTTTAAAATATTGTATTTATTAAACCATGTTGCATAATGTTGTTATGTTTGAAACGCATTTCTGATAAAACATCATGCCCAGTAAGGAAATGCATGCTAGGGGTGTTCTTTAGAGAAAACAAACAAACAAAAAAAGCCTTCTCCTAGCATTTTTATTGTAAACTGTATTGGATGATCGATGCAATAAAAAGGAAGCAAGTGAGTGTGAAAAATATTAGGAAGGAGAAAACCACATGGTGATTAATTGAGGTCATATGGTTTCATCATTAAAGATATACATTTATTTATACGCAACATGAGAAGGCAAGATCAATGATTTGACTTTAATTATAGCAATGTGGCTTAGTAGGAAAACAGATGAACTCTCCCAGAATAGAAGAGCTAATAATAACTGGATAAGAATGTATTTTAAAAACCACGTTTTATGCAAAAACAAGCTAATAAAGGTCAAAAGAAAACTCTCATAAGCAAAAATAAATACATAAATAAAATTAAAAAGAGATGTGAAAGAGTTGGAAAGAGTTTCAGAATGAACATGTCTGTCAGCTGGGCACACAAGCAGGTCCCTGATGGTTGCAACTTTTGCATTTAATATACCATATGTTTGTGGGAATGTAACGAGAGCAGGAGAAAAAATCCAAAACATGTACAAAGTAGGGAATCCAAGTAAGCCTGTCTGCTGAGAGGCAATGCATGGTACTGAAAGGCAGACTTGGCCATGGCTCTTCATCCTCAGCAACACCAGTAGCCAATAGTCTTTGTCAGTGAGAAAAAAGTGAATGTAGGTTGGTGGGGAATTGGCAGGTTTTGGTATGAGGGGTCAATTTTAATGTCTATCAGATAATTAGTATGGACAAATTCTGTTCTAATCAGAATACAATTAAGCTAGCAAAATTAACAAAGATTAGTATCTTTAAATTTGGAATAGAAAATCAATTAAATTTTATACTGTTTCACAATTAAAAAAAACTCATACAGAACTACGAAGAAATTCCCTGCCATAGCTATAAGACATTTCATAGTTTTAGCTAAAAGAATAAGACAAAACTTAAATTTGATTTTAAACAAAAATAGAAATATTACAATTAAATGGAAAGATAACTAGAAAATCTATAACTTCAGATAGATTCATGTGCAATGGTAGGGAATCTTAATTCTCTCCAAATTATTCTATAAGTTCAATGTAATCCAATTAAAAGCTCAACAAAAATGTTCATCTAAATTGAAATTTTTATTCTTAATAGAAGAGCATAGAATAGAAAAATAGCCAAAAGAGATTTCAAATGTTAAATGAACATGATGATAAATTTGTGATAACATAAACTGAACAAAGACCCAAGTATAAATGTAAAGTATGTATAGCAAAATAAGGCACTAAAATCAGTAGGAATAAGACATTCATATTCATTCATATATATGTAATTAATTCATAACTGTATTGTAAATTATGTACATAGATTGATAGAAAATACAAATTAAAAATCACAGAAAACAACTTATCCACAGAAATTGGAAACAAAAGTTTTAAGATGTGGCAGTACCAAGCACTGATTGAGGATGCAGAGAAATAGAACCTATCCCAGATAGTTGGTGGTTGGTAGGAATTTAGAAAACAAATTTGGAGATCAATTTGGTATATCATAGTAGGATTGCAGATCTGCATCACTAAAGTCTGGAAGATTGAATTCAGTTACATGACTTAGAAAAACTCTGATGCTATGTGTGCAGGGAGACACGAACAAGAAGTTTCATACGGGCATGGTTGACAAAGGGTAAACACTGAAACGGTACATGCCAATAATTAGAGTGAGGGGCTGGAGCGGTGGTTCAATGGTTACAGCGCTTGCCTGGCACACGCGGGTTCAAACCCCAGCACCACGTACACAGTGAAGTCTCAGAGCAACTGAAACCACACGAAAAACTAAAATAAAATTATTTCTCTCTTTCTCTCTCACTGTCCCCTCTCTCTTTAAAAAAAAATAATAATTAGAATGAATTAGTGTAAGTTGTGAATAAACAATGTGTATATACTAGTGAAATGAGATGAAGAAGATATACATGCATTAGTACAAATAGAATCTCAAAGCCACTGTTTAAAGCAAAAATGAGAGAAAAATTAGAGAATATGTGTAGTATGATGTCTCCTATGTAAGTTTTAAAGTTTTCAAAATTAATACATATATTTCCAAATAATATATATTTCTTTATAAAGCCACATTCAGATGCAGTAGCTTGAAGCCATGTATACTTGTATCCTTACAAGGGTAAGGAATATGTTACGGTAGATACTCAGTTCTGTTTTGAATACTTCATTTATACTTGTTGGCAAGTACAAAGATGTTTTTCTTTACCTTGAGTATATGTCTTAACATTTATACACCAAAATAAGTTCTTAACGTATGCTTTTAAATTTGATCTACTTTAATCAATATAAATCATACCTTTTTGTGTGCATCATGATATTTTAAAATATGTACACATTTTGAGGTGACTAAGTCAAGTTAATTAATATACGCATTGCCTTAGATATTTTTGATGGTAAACACACACACCCACCTAGTGATTTTCAAGAATGCAATGTGTTGTTATTAACTGTAGCAACCATGTCATACAGTAGACTTGTTCCTCCTGGTACTTCACATCCTTTGACCAACATCTCCCAAAACCCTGTTTCAACCCCCTAGTGTGGTAATCAACACTTGGCTTCTTGCTTCTCTGAGTTCAATAGTTTCAGATTCCATATGAATGAGATCATGAAAAATTTGTCCTCCTGTGCCCACCTTATTTGACTTGTAGGTCCTCCAGGTTCATCCATATTGTTGCAAATGACAAACTTCGTTTTTTTCCTTGAGGTTGAGGAACACTTCATTGTATATATACACCATATTTTCATTCATTCATTCATTGATGGACACTTGGGTTGATTTAATATGTTGGTAAATGTGAATAACATATTACAAAGATAGAGGGATACATCTCTCTTGAAGACCCTGATTTCACTTCCTTTGCACATAGACCCAGAAGTAGGATAGCTAGGTAAGAGTTTCTACTTCTAATTTTCTTCCGAAACCTCCATACTGCTTTCCATAAAAGTTGTACTAATTTGTGTTGCCTCCAGTAGTTTGCAAGGATTCTCCTTTCTCCACATTCTTCCCAGCGTTGTTTACCATTTCTAACCAGTGTGAAGTGCTATCTCGAAGGGGTTTTAATTTTCCTTTCCCTGATGATTAGTGATACTGAGCACTTTTTCACACACCTGTTGGCTGTTTGTATGTCTTCTTTTGAAAAGTGTTTATTCAGGTTCTTTGTCCGTTTCTAATCAGATTATTTTCTTGCTATTGAGTTTAGTTCCTTATATGTTTTAAATAGTAACCCATTATCAAATGTATCCTTTGTAAATATTTTCTTCTGGTCCATAGGTAGTTTCCTGGTCCTATGGATTGTTCCCTTTGCTGTGTGGAAGCATTTTGATGTGACACATCCTATTTGTGGTTTTTTTTTTTTCTTTTCTTGCCTCTGCTGTACAGTCATATAAAAAAATCATTGTTATATAAATTATAATCTTAAAACATCTGATATTCATTTCCACAGAAAACTTGTATAGATATTGGTATTTTATTAGCTATAAAGTTTGTGATCAGCCTATTTAATTTCTCCAGATCTAGTGAAGCCTGAAAGCAGTTTGAGAAGGGATGCCAGTTCATTATTGATGTCCATGCCCATGACTCAAGCTCACGAAATTCAAATTATTGTGAAAACCACTTATAATATGATTTAATCATGCAGTGGCCTTGGCTCTGCCTTCCTTCCTCTGCCAAGCTATGTTTTCTTTGAATTAACTGGACTCATAAACATTGCAGTTCTTTTTGAGAACTGTATAATACAATGCAGCTGTAATTGCATTGAGCTTGGTGGGAAAAGAAAATGAAAGAGCCGAGTCAGTGTCCACGTATATTGAAGGGACTTGGAATTAAATGAAGTTAAACAATTTATTTTACTGTTTCCAAGAGTTTTTTTTTTTTTTTATCATTTTTACGCTATGAAAATACAGTCTCCAAAATGGAATTTGGATCATTTCACAGTGTTTAGATATTTATTTTTTTGCCTATCTTTTTATTTTGCTTTATCCTTCTCTTTTATTTTAGGCATACCCTTCATTCAAAATCGGTTCCACAGAACTAATTTGAGTCGCCCTGATGTAACGGGCTAAGAGGAGGCAAGCCTCTGAATGGCCAGTCTCCTTTCTCCTCACTTTCCATTGGCTTTTAAGTTTCTACGTTCTGCCTCTACTGCTCTGTTGAAATGGCATATTGTACAGTGACTTTTAAGTCACCAAATCTCATGGCTATTCCTAAGTCTATATTTTCTTTGTGGTGTGTCTCTTGAAATTCTGAACAACCTTTAATTAAAAAAAAAAAACTTTGATGAGCTTACATTTTCTTTAACTTACTTTTTCTAAAGATGGAAAAGAATATACCATCTTACTTATTTGCTAAATCAAGCAATACACAAAAGAAGCAGCTCAGAAACACCCCTTTCCCTGGCTCTTCCATCATTAAATTCCCCAAATATGATCAATATTAACAGGTTAATCACTTGCTCTATTCGATGTTCATGGCCCAAAAGTATAGAATCCTACTTATAGATGCTGAGATTATTTTGGGGTTTGTTTCAATATCTTTAAACATTGGACAAGGATGTACTATGCATTTGAACTTCCTTCCCTTTTTAGTGTAACCCTATGTCAGATAATTATAGGTCCATACAGATAGCCATTCTATTCCTTTTAAATATTTTTGTATTTTAATATTAACTTCATTTTATTCACTTTTCTGCATTATGTAGGGAAATTTTCCATTGGTCCACATTGACTCCACATGTACTTGCTTTCTTTATTATATTGTTTTAAAGAGGAATGAAGTACAACGAGAACAGGAGATCAGATTATCCACTGCTTCGTCCTTCTTGAGCGCTCGTATTTTATTGGGCCCTATTGCTTGGATGAGACAGACTTCTGCTCTGGACTTTGCCCTTTGCAGAACTGCCTTGTGGCTGTGCCCTTCAACTATGAGTGGGAAGTTTGCAGATGAAGGAGTTTGCCCTTCTATAGCCCATCGGACCTTAGCTGTGGACCTACATCCTGGAATTTCTGCAGGACCTGCCCCCAAAGGCAATCTGTGCAAGAGACCTGGCAAAAAGATGGCCTCTTGCAGGAAAAGGATGGTGAAGAAAGTGGATTGATTTGGGATATGTCATGTGAGGTAGCCATGTATATGTGTGATAGACCACTTGGAGGAATCAGAGGCTTGTAATAAAGATGAATTGACTTGTTTGGGTCTAGGGACCATGAATCACTTGGTTTCCCTGTACATATTCTGAGGCAAAATCCTAAGAATTACAAGAATTCTAAATTTAAATCTAGCCCTTCAATTCCTTAGGGGAATTATACTAGTTTGGTGTGTAACTGAAATATAATCTATAGAACAAATAATTGGAGAATATGAGGACCCCAATTAAACTTGTGGCTCAGTCTCTGGAAGTGTTGGAGTGGGGCTCTCAATGCTTCCAGTGATAGCAGAATTAAGCATCCTGTTGTTGACAATCTTGTATAATTCCTCTCCTGCTAAGTCTGGGCTGGTTGCCTACTCCAGCTGCTAAGGCTATGACCATGATGCTGGGAGGCAACCCATGCTGATCACACAGAGATGCCACAAGGGAGTGTCTGTGACAGTAGGAGGCATGCCCTCTTCAAGAAGGAATTAGCAAGGACAGTTAACTGAGAGCTGCTAGCTGTGACCATTTCTGTCCCACATGACAGTATTCACTCTGGAGCTCTACTGTGGGTTGACTGAGGTTGTCATGGCTGTATAGAGGTCAGAAGTTCTCTGTGCCAAGTCACTTTCCTTTTCTTAGTGTCATGGTTTCCTTTGGTTGGTGTGAAGACATTCTCTGCCCAATTCTACCACCTCCCCTTTTCAGCTTTGATAGGTATTAGGCTTACCCTTTGCCCCTGAACTGCTTTCAATGCTAATTCCATCTCACCATCTTCTTCCGGAGTACCCAGCTGATACAAACTGAGAGGAACAAGCCATGAGCCATAATCTACCATCCAATCAAGTGACACTAGTTGACTCGCTATAGTCAGCCCTTAGGCTTTGAAACCACCTTAAGTGGAGTGGTAATAAGATGTCCTGCCACACCCTGCCCACATGTATAATCCTGATAATAAATGATAAAAACAGTTTATTTTAAATTTTTTTTATTAAGGGATTATTGTAACATCATAAAATGCATATAAAATAACAATATGATATGCATGTGGTCTTAAACCAGAATTACCCTTGCATCACCTATACCCCAGTCTCTTGAATCTTCTATATTTCGCCCATACCAGCAATATAAATGCTTAGGTTGAGAATTTTCCAGAACTGAATGATTGCTTAAGTGTTGTTTGGATTCTCTGGGTGGTAAAGTGTATGCTATTTTGTTGCTTTACTCCCTAGATTCCTCCCTATTCTCCCCTCTCCTCTCTTCTCTACCCCGCACTACATATCTATGGTTGCCCTAGGTTATGTGTTGCTATGCCTTTGCTGGGTTTAATACATGAGATTGACTACCTTTCACATATGCCTGGGTTAAAGTCCCATGATTTTTAGGAGTAGCTTGTTGCATCAGATAACTTGAAATAGAAAATATTGCCTGGAGTAGGTGAGCTCATATCAAAAAAATCTAAAACTTAAGGTGTTGCCTTGGTCTATAACTCTTACATGTTCAGATATTTAGATGCATGGTATGTGGACTTCCATTTGTACTTTTTTTCCCCAGGTGCCACAAGTCATAGTTGGACCTGTCTTTGGATCTCGTGAAACCTTGTCTTCTCCTTGTGTTTAATATTCCTGTTTGCTTTCTCCTCAGTTTTTTCTGTTAGCTAAATGTCAGTCTCTTTCAAAGTTTAGCCTATGTACCTCCTGATCAGCAACTCCATGGGGGCAAGGATGGTTGGTTTCCCTGATCACATCCTCCAAAGGTTATGACTTTTCAGTGATTATTGAGAAGGCAAAGGAAAATGTTAGATTAAAAAATGGTCAATATAAGCCTGCAACATCTGAGATCAGACTGTGAGTTGTGCTGACAAAAGAATCAAAATGTGGAGCATTTTCTTTTGTTTGTATTTTTCCACCCACCAAGGAAAGTTTCGGGTCCACCTCCATCACCTGGTTCAGCTGCAATCTAGTTCCTGTTGATAGAATCTTCAATAAGTTTAATGCTCCCTTATATAAGGGTTACATTGTGACTTTTTGATGATCTGAGCCAAACTCATATACAAATGTTTTACATTTTGGATATTTGCTTGTAATTATTTTACTTCATTTTATTTAAAGCATGTCTCCAGTAGGAGCCAGAGCCAGATGACAGCCTGGCTGTATGTAAGGTAGGCTTTCCCAACAATTTCTGTCTCTGGTATGTGAAGGCTGTGCAGTCTGCTATATATCCCATGTGCTTGCATCAAAAACGAAATATTTTCTAAATTTCACCTTATTTTGTGAAAAAAAATCTATCTTTATATACTAGGAATGTTTTGGTACTATTTTAGTGGAATCTGCCCAGCCTCTGAAAGACTGCCAAGTCTTTAGAGTTTATTATTCAAGTGCAGAGAATTTATTATTATCTGTGGTATATAATTCCAAACACATGTTATTGTTATTACCAGCATGATGACTTTTCCGTTAATAGGAACACTGGAGTTTTCCCAATAATAATAATAGAAATTAATGGGCCATAAGTAAACGTTTTGAAACCAATTATGGTCCTATAGTGAAAAATGTGTGAATAAATACACACACACACACATACACACACACATACAGAGATCGTTCTGTAATAGCCAGGTATATTTTTGGATTAATATGTTGAATGTTTCTTTTGTACACAAAGGATATCTAACAGTAAGTGATAAAAGCATTATAATTTAGTAATTTCATAATAAAAGCATTTTAGCTTTTATGTATCCTTTTATTATGCATTCCTGCTATCTTGACCTTTTACTTATTTTGAATTCTTGCAACGATTTAAAAATTTGCGTCACCTTCTTTTACTGAAATTGGGAGAGGAGAGGCTTCGAGACGTTAGGTGCTGCACACATGCACGCAAAGCCCATAATCATCAGTACCAGCTTTCAAATCTGCTTTCTCTGACTGAAAGTTTGTGCTTTCTTTATTTTAGCCTTGAATTCTTAAATTAAAACAAGGTGTCAACTCAACCGCCACGTATGGTCATGAAGGAGGGGAAAATGTGTTAGTGTATGTGTTAATGTTTGTGTATATACTGTTTGACAAGGAAGTAAGAAATCCATAAGAGTAGTTTTCTTCTCAGAAGAGACCGTGTGCAAGGTGTGTACAAAATAACAGGTAACACTGGAGGCTCATTAGGAGGGAAGTTAGGCAAACAGGTACAATTATGGTTTGGATCTGGGCTGCCCGCCAAAGGCTCATGTGTTGGAGACTTGGTCCCCAGTGCAGCCATAGATCATAGGTGGAGCTTTGGGAAAGTGGTTGGATCGTGAAGCTTCCACCTCATCAGTGAACTAACACTGATGGGTTTGTTGCTGATGATACTTTTTTTTTTTTTGGAAAAGAGAGTGGGACAGTGAGAGAAAGAGGGAGAGAAAGAGAATTTTATTTAGTTTTTCATGTGGCTTTCGTTGCTCTGAGACTTCATTGTGTACATAGTGCTGGGGTTTGAACTCATGTAATCGCACTTGGACAAGCACTGCCAAGCCGCTGCTCCAGCCCCTGCTGCTGACTTTTGAGAGGTGGTAGAAACTTTAGGAGGTAGAGCCTGTTGGGAGAAGCAGGTCACGGGGAGTGTGCCCTGGAAGGGGATCTCTTGTCTCTAACTGGCTCCCCTGCGTCCTGACTGCCTAGGCTCGGTGGAGCCAGCTGGCCACATCCTCAAACCTCTGAAACGAGCAGCCAAAATTAATCTTCATTTCTTATGTTTCTCTCGGGTACTTTTTCACAGCAACAAAAAACTGACTATCAAAGGCACCAGTGGGTGTAGTAAGTTGTATAGAAGGCAAAAGCTGAATCCAACTGCCGTTAATTTGAGTTTTATAAAAAATGTTTTTAAAAAAGAAAGGTAGAGAGTGGGAGGGAAAAAAAGAGAATGATTTTTTTTTCGTGTGGCTTTTCTTTGTCTGACACTTATTTGAGTGTGTGGTGCTGGGGTTTGATCCTGGGTCCTGAGGCATACCAGGCAAGTGCTCCATCTGCTGAGCCACTGCTCCAGCCCCTGAGTTTTTTTTTTTTTTAAAGTTTTCCTGCCACACTTACTTTTGTTATACCTACCCAATAAAATTTTTCTTCGGCAACAAAAGTACATATAACACAGCATCAAAGTTATATTTATGATGATCTTGAACATACACATCTAACACTCCTACTAAAACTCAAGAGAATACAGTAAATTAGGAAATAAAAATATTAGTAAGTGCTGCAGACTAGGGAGGAATATAACTGTCAGGTCTGGTAAGGAAAATCCATTGAAACCAAATTTTAGTTTGAATGAATAAATACGTAGGAAATGGGAGAAATCCAGCCAAACCCTTAGACCAGTGTTTCAAATCTTTAGTTTTGGCAAAAATCCCCTGGAAAGATTGTTAGAACACATTGTTGGGCTTCACCTTTGGGGCTTCCTATTCAGTTGCTAGAGAGTGGGGCCCATGACTTTCCATTGGTAGAAAGATACCCAGTAATGCCGATAGTGAAGTTGATCTGCTGGTCTTGAGACCATCTTGGAGAACCACTTCCAGCACCGACACTTGAGGGCTGAGGGTCTGGAGAAAATATCCAGATAGGACTCATTTGACAGGAAAGATAATGTATAGTACCGAACATGTATATATGTATTGTGAAATGCATTCAAGTAATATTGAACCTACATAATAGCAAGGTAACTGTTAGAACCAATCTATATGCAGAACAGTTCCTGAGAGGGCTTCAGTGACCAAAAATTAATCTGTTGTATTGGCTCAGGGAGAAATATCAGGTTTGGTTGTTATAGAATGTCTGAAATTTCTAAATTAAAAGGAAGATAAATAATTTATTAAAATCTATGGAGACAGACTAAATTAGGAATTCATGTGACCATTAATTGAGGTGAGCCAAGGACATGGTTGGAGTTTAATCACAAGAAGCAAAGGTTTTCCATATATTTCTAACTCCTAGTTGCCCTAATAATGGGACTTGATCTCCAAGGTAGTGAACTTATAATGGACACATGCAAATGAAGGACTTAATAACTAGGATCAAATGTGGATGATTTCTGTGGAAGCTTTTTGGAGGAATTTATAATGTACAAATGGTTATAAAATAGGACTTGAGTTAAATTTAAAAGGGTAAAATTAAGCATACACATTTAAGAGTTTCTCAGTGCTGCTAACCTATTGCTTCTCCAATACGATTCAGTACCTTCATTCATATATAAATAT
>PVKS010024131.1:0-31095 GCA_004027875.1 Aplodontia rufa | reverse complement strand
AAAACAACAAAAAACAATAAATGGGCAAAAAAACTAAATAGATACTTCTCAGAAGAAAAATGCAAATGAACTATAAATACGTGAAAATTTATTCATCATGCCTAGCAATCAGGAAAACACAAATCAAAACTATTACAATAAAAGCTCATCTTATTCCAGTTAGAATGGCAATCATCACTAATACAACTAACAACGCGTTCTGGAAAGGATGTAGGGGGAAAGGGTACACTTATATGTTGTTGTTGGGAATGGAAATTATTGCAAACTCTTTGGAAAGCACTATTGAGATTCCTAAAGGAGTGAAGCCCTGATATGATCTAGCTATCTTATTTCCTCATATTTACCTTAAAGAACTAAGATTAAATTTATGTTTTTAACTTTAGAGTAAGTTTTAGTTTTTTCCTATGTTCCTCAGACTGAAACATGATGGTACAGTTGTCTAAGAAAGAAATTTAAAACTAACGAATAAAAACTTTGTCATTAAAATTGTTTTGAGGATAATGAATTATTTTTAGGTAAATGGTAAGATAAAGAACCCTCATTGGTCAATAGTCAGTTTCAATGTACCAAGAAGACTATCATTTTGTTGTTGCTTTTCACCTTTTTGGAGCAGTCCAGGTGCATAAAAATATAAGGATAGACAGCAACTTCTAAGTGCTTTCTCTTTGGGATTCAAATGTTAGTACATACATCCTCTTTGTTATAATCAGAGTTTTTTTACTGCTGTGACCTAAAGTCTTGACAAGAAAAATTTTAGAAGAGGAAATTTATTTGGTGCTCGTGGTTTCAGAGGTCTCAGACGATAGATGGCCAACTCCAGTGCTCTGTACCTTACACATCATGGTGTAAGGGCATGGCAGTGGAAAGCATCTCAGAAGATCACACCAGGAAGCAGAGAGACAAACAGAATCCCCTCATCACAGTCAAAATATATACCCCAAAGGCATCCCTATGATGACCCACCTCCTCTAGCCACATGTTACCTGCCTACAATTACCACCCAGTTAATACCTGTCAGAGAATTAAAGTACTGATTAGGTTAAGGCTCTCATAATGCAATCATTTCACCTCTAAATATGCTTGCATTGTGTCATTTTGGGGGACTCCTCATATATAAAACATAACACCCTTCTACATGACTCAAATTTGGAAGTGACTAAGGGAAATTTGGGAGATAGGAGGCAGATAATTTGATATCATAATTTTATTTTGTTTATTTTTTTAAGAGAGGGAAGGACAGAGAAAGAGAGAATCAATTTTATTTACTTTTCCATCTGGCCTTTGTTTCTCTGGCACTTAGTTGTATATGTGGTTCTGGAGTTCAAACCTGGGTCCATGTGCATAACAGTTAAGTGATCCAACTGCTGAGCTACTGCTCCAGCCCTCATAGTTTTATTTTTGATACTGTTCAGGATGTATTGGAGGGCATGGCTTAAATCAGGTGCCTATTAAGATTGCCTGCATTGAAATTGACACCCATACTAAGTTGGGGACTACCATAGAAATCTGAATGCTGGGCTGAGAGCTCTGAGAATATGTGCTTCCTTCTCATAAGCATCAGGGTCCACAAAGTTGTTGAAAAAAAGATGGTAAGCACCAAGGCTCAGTTCCTCCTGCCCCTCACCAATCAGATGAGTCAGGTCTCCAACCACAGTAAAAGTAGAGGGACAAGGATAGGGAGAAGTGTTCAGTATAAATCTGAGTAACCTAATTGTGTGCAAATATGAAACCATAAGAACTGTATTACTTTTATTCTTCTGACATTTGTTAAATATTACAAATAATAAGGAACATAATTTCTTACAGATGATAAGGGACAGGATTCAATTTCTATAATACAGTTGTCATTATACAGCAATTTTAGAATAGACTCTATTCACAAATACTTTTGGAAATTCTTAAAATGAGTAATGCTGAAAAGAACATCTTTCCATGATTTTCCTTTCTGTTGAGAGTAGATTTTAAATTTCCCATTATATTTGTTCTACCAGTTTATTTGATCTGACAGTTGTATATTTTGCTTGATTTGTGTTGTTTGATTTCACATTTTTCTCTTCAGTTTTTATCATGGACTTTATGTTAAATGTCATTCCAATCCCCATGGCAAGTCATCGTGAGTGAATCCAGAATGTTGTTTGCTGTCCTGAGACAACTGTATCACTGCCAGCGGCAAAGGGTTATTTTATAAGTGTTGTGTAGAATTACTAGGGAGGAATAAATAGACATGCAAATGAGATCTGTGAACTTATGTTTTCCAATTGAGATTATCTTTAAAATTGGTAGGAATTTTAAATGAAACTAATTATCTGACATTTGTGGAACTTGCTAGATGATTTTCAAATAATATAGGTATAAATGATAATTATAATTAAAATGGTGCTTCAAATTTCAGAAAATGAATAAAAATAATCTGTCACACTCATAAATTAAAATAAAGCCTATTACTTAATAGTCAGTGATAGATATCTAACACACTCATAAATTAAAATAAATATGATTACTTAATAGCTAGTGATAGATATAATCAAATTGTTCACATTCAATTACAAATTGAAATAGAAGAAAATGATAAGTAACAATGAACTTCCAGATTTATAGTATTATCCTATCTGGCAAAAATCTAAAAACTATTATAGTTTAATTCAGGACCTAGAATGTAAGTCATTCTTTCTAAGTTTATATTATTTAATTTGAATTAAATATTTTAGTAATGAAACAGGAGAAATAAATAATTATAAAGGTATTTGGGAAAAGAGATAAGATGTTTTCTCTTTTCTGGGGATAAAAGACTTAGGAAACAACTCAAGATTCTGTTATAAAAACATAACAACAACAACCAATAATTAACAAAATATGTATTAATGATACAAAATAATTAGTATTTATTACAGCTAAAGGTATTTTCTTAGGAATATTCTAAATAAAATAGTTGTAACTAAAATTGATTAAGAACAATCACTTTGACAAAAGTAAGTTACTGACAAAAATAAATATTTCTCTAAATATACTGATGATTCTTAGTAAAAAAGTAATAATAAAAGTTAACAAACATAATGCAAGATGGCAACAAATAAAATGCCATTCTGAGCTCTCCAATGGGATGATTTAATATACTGAAATAATTTGTTTCAATTAGTTGTACAGAGAATTTCAAAGGTATGATTTTTTTAAAGAATTAAATAAAATGCTCTTAAAGTTTACATTTAAAAAGTACCTAGGGAATACCAAAGGAATGATAAAAATGAGAAAAAGTTGGGAGGTGGAGGGAGGGAGACATCGACCATACATGATTAATTACTAAGTGCAAGAAAGTATCACTATATTATCAAATCAATATTGTATGTATGTAGGAATTATTGAGTCAGTAGAAAAATAACCTTCAGTTAGGTTGAAAAATGAGGGAAATTTTAATGTGAGAGCAGTTGCATGTTTATTTTTCATATAGATTGTGATCTATATCAGAGATTAAGGACTAAAATTAACACAATAAAAATAAATACTAAATTGATGAATCTTATAATATAAACAATAGCAGAAACACTCAAGGGATACAGACATTTTTTACCAGATCTTATAAAATAAAATCAAAGGTGAAGAAGAAAATGTATATACTTTAACTACATAAATTTTTTAAAAACTAATAAAAATGAGGGTGAAAGATTTAATAACAGACGGTGAATTTAAAAATTTCATCCGTTCATGTATAATATTGCTATATCTACATGTCATATAATTACCGGTTAACAGAGATGTAGACTGTGAGCTAAAATTTGGAGTGAAGGCCAATTACATCAGTTAGTAGAAGAGCAATTCAAATATTCCACCAGCAATTTAAAATTGATTGAAATGTATTCAGAATCATGGAAAAGGAAAATGAAAGTAACACTGAGATATCACTTTATACTAAATTCACTCACAAAAATAATATGATACCTCGATGACATCAATGTTGGGTGAAGGATAATCTCATAATTTCATATGGAAATGGAAATATTGCCTGTTTGGAGGTGCTGTGGTTTGAATACATGTGCCCATTGATAATCCATGTATTAGAACTTATCTCCCAAGGTGGTGATGTGTATTAAGAGGTAGAGTCATGGAAGTTGATTAGGACATGAAGGCCTTGCCTTAAGCCATGGGATTAATAATACCCTTTTATGGAAGGCTTCAGAGAGCTGCCTTCTTCGTTTCCATCTCTTCTAGGACCTTGTAAAATCACAATGTCCGTTCCTCTCGAAGACATAGCAAAAAGGAGTCATCTTGGAACTAGAGATCCCTCACCAGACACGAAAGCTTTGAAGTCTTGGACTTCATAGCTTCTAGATCTATGAGAAATAAATTTGTTTTTATAAATTACCTAATCTCATATTCAAAAATTCAGTATATAATTTCATATTTAAAAACTGGGGCTATAAACACACTAAGGCAGATGAGTACTGTGATATTAATTCAAGTGGATTTTATGTCCTTCATTCCAACCATTCTTTTCTTGGAAATTAATTCTTCTGAAATAAAACCACAAGAAGGTAACATGTATAATTTTTTCTCTTGTTACACTTTTCATAGTGATTCAGGCTAGAAATTAATTGCATGCCCATAATGAATAAAACAGGTAAGTAGATTAATCTCTATTTGCATCCTGAAGTGATATCTGTCATTCAAAAATTAACTATGCATGCATTAGATGACTTGAAGTGTTTTCTTAATTTTTAATTAACAAACCGAGTGTATAATATTTAACCATGTTTATTTAATCCATCACTCTAAACTTTGTCTTGAAACAACAGTAATTATGTTTTAATTAAATATTATTGATTGATATTTGATTAAATACAATTGATTAGATACTATTATGATTGTATCAGTTTGTGTGTTAAAAGGATTCCTCACTTGTATTTAATTCCTCACTTGTACTTGTACTTTTGAGACTATGCAAGCATTAATCTCAGATATTGTGTGTGCCTAAAAAGTGATTTCCTTCTGAGATGTTACATACTAATACCTAGACCTGTCAATGTGGTATCATACATGATTAAAAGTGACTCCATATTGTGAATGAGTTAAGGACCCAATGTCATCACAAGAGTTCTTATAAGAGGAAGGCTAAGAAGTTATTAGAGAAAAGAGATGAATATAGAGGTTAAGTAGTAAAGAAGGTATAGAAAGAAGAAATGCAAATGCTCTTTTAAAAAAAACCTGGGTGGGAGGTGTTTCTAGAAGAAGTGGCTCAACTGTAGAGAGCTTGGCTGGCATGCAGGAGGACCCAGGTTGGATCCCCAGCACCACATGCACAACTAAGTGGAGGTTAAAAATACATGAAAAAATAAAAACTGACTCTTTCTTTCTCACTCTTTCTTAAAAAAAAAAAGAAATGCAAATGATCTATAGAAAATGAAAAAGTGAGAAACAGTATTCTCTTCTGGAGCCTTCATAAGTAAAGTGATTCTGACTAGCGTGTAGATTTTCTGGCCTCCAGACCATGAAGTAATCAATTTGGGTTGATTCAAGTCATCCAGTTTTTTAAAATGTATTTTAACAATAAGAATTGAATATTAATGTAATAAAATTCTATGATCATGGTTTCAATGTTTAAACGAATGTTATATATTTGAATATTTATTTGAAGCTAAGTTCTCTGTTGACTTCACAGTCTGTCTAGTCACATCCCTTCTTCATCTATCCTGAAAATTTTTCCTTGGTGATTTTTATTTGAGCCTTGCAACAGCCAAAGTTCTGTCCTCATCAACTTTTTACAACAGTGAAGACTTCAAGGCCAACAGTTACCCATTTACCTCCTTAGAGCAATACCATCTCTTGTTATATCATCAATATTCAATAACTTGGCTTGTTAATATCATTATAAAACATATGAGCTATTTTGTTTGTTATTATATTGAATATTTTTTCAGGATGTTATTATAATTACTAATATTATATGGAATGTTCTACTTAGGAAAATAGATGATTAAGTCTGTGCAGTGACTCTTTATTCTTTAAGACAGTCAACTAAATATGTATTTTGTGTGGTCACAAATTATCAATTTTCTGCAACACCCCATTTTTGTTATTTTTGGACACTAGTGGTTGTCACATTCCTTCAAGCATAGTGAATGTACACAATAAATGAAAATTTATATTTTCATATTTCTACTTATTAAATGAATTTAAAATAAAAGTGAATTGATATTTTATTACTATTTTGAATTATACTTAGTTTTTTGTATGTGTTTTGTTAAATTTTATTTTATTTTTTTATAAATCAAAAATAAATTTTACTCAATTGGAAATATTAAATTATTATGATATAACCAGGAAATTTTAAGTCTGGATTCTGAATTTGCCTTTTCATGAAACATTGAATTAGTAATCCTCAAAGGAATAGAGTTTCCTTTTAGTAGATAATTTTATTTCAAGAATAATTCCACTGCCAGAAATATTCACATAATTTGCTTTTAATCTGTATCATAATTGTTTTAATACTTTCAATGGCATAGCTAAAATAGTGTTCATTTAAAATTATTATTTCACATTACTTGTACATTTTAATTTTAAAATTATATTGCTACATGTAACTTTTCTTCTAGTACATGATTTAGTCAATGTCAGGCATTTCTAATACTGTAAAAGATTCTTGGGAAAGAGAAATCTTATCTTTGTGATCATAAGTAGGATTTTCAGTTAATTCATGGATTTTTCACTGTGCCCTCTACTTCTCTTTTTCATTCTTGGGTAGTGGGGGGCACCAATTCTATGGCTTTAGTTTAGGGTCAATTGGATAAGAAAGAATTCATCAGTGAGCAAGGTATACTCGGTGGTACTGTGGCAGAGTACTTGCTTAGCATGTACAAGACCCTGGGTTTGGTTCCCAACACTACCAAAAGTAACACAAAGAAAAAAAACTTCATTAGAATCTAGAAAATGATACACTGTAATTTTGATGTTATTAATGAAAATGCCCCTGTTTTAAAATCATTTCAGTATGCATCTGTTTTGAAATCATGTGAAACTAAGGATTATGAAAATTAACTGCTTATTCCTACCAAACATGTTGCTTGTGATTTTGTGATTTAACTTTTCCTAAAGGTAGCGTCTTGGCTAGTACTTCAAATTTCAGTTAATGATGTCACAAGATCATCATGCATATTTATTAAAAGCACTCTTTTTCTTCTAAGCATCCAGGCCTGATTCATCCACCATCAGGAAATCTTTTCTTTTGCTTGTCAGATCTGGACAGTGATGAAAGACCCTTCAAAATTTATCTTTAATTTTGCTTTCTTTTAATTTCTAATGACAACACTGAAGTTCAAAGTTATAGTTTCTTATATCTAAAATGTTGGGAATTATTTAGAGTTTCTGTTTCTGTTTTTACTTTTCCAAACCCTTTTTTTTTTTTGATGGGTGTGTAAGACTTTTTTTCCCCTCACATAATAAGATTGATATTCCTTATCTTAAAGTCAACAATGACTTTTATGTTTCCAAAATTTAATATTCAATTTTTGTTTTTTCTTCCCTTGTCTTTCAGTGGCAGTTGACACAGTTAATGACTTGCTGCTTCTAGAAATAAAGTCCTCATTTGACTTTCAGGTAAATATGCCTTTAGGACTTTTCCTATCCCATGCATTTTTTGATGGTTCTTTTTAGTTTTACACATTGTTTTATTGCCATCTCTCTGAACTTTGAATATTTAACTATATCTGAGTTTCATATTGAGATTTTCTTACTCTGTGGAGAATCTTTTCTCTTCAAATGCTTTTACATTCTATCCATATGCTGATGACTCCCAATTTTATATGCCCAGTCTCATCTGTCCCCCTGGATCTCACAGTTCATTTCAATGTTTACCTTTTTCCTTTAGTTAACTAACTAGCAGGGAAATCATATTCAAATGTCCAAATTCCAATCTTCTAAATTCCGTAAACTTCCTTTACCCCATCTTTTTTATTTAGTAAATGTTGACATCTTTTTCCCATTCCCGCTTTTATTTTTTTAAGAGAGAGGGACAATGTGAGAGAGAGAGAAAGAGAGAAACATTTTAATTTATTTTCTCATGTGGCTTTTGTTGCTCCAACACTTCCTCGTGTACATGGTGCTGGGGTTGGAACCCATGTCCTCACACATGCCAAGCAAGCACTGTAACTGCCGAGCCACCATTCCAGTCCCCCATTTCCTATTGATAAAAGCTATGATGTCATTATTTTCCATGTATCATATTCCAAATATTACCCATAAAATAATGATCTCAGCTATAAATTCAAGATAATATGCCTCAATTGATATCTTCCCATTATTCCAACACCACCATCATAGGCTAAGCTACCAGTATTCAGATATCTTTTCTACCTAGTTTTCCTGGTTACATCCTTGCTCTCTGACAGCCGCTGGTATCTTAAAACATAGATAAAATCATGTCAATTCTAATTCAAAAATCATTCAAAGGCCTCCTGTTAGCCAAAGACACAAATACAACTAAATTAAGTAATTCTATAATCTTCTGCTATCTTTCTGTATTCCTCAAGGTTCTTTGGTAAAACAGACCCCATGGGATGAATGGATGGATGGATATGTCATGGGAGAAAGACATCTCTGGAGAGGCATCTGAGGAGTTCTCAAAGGGGAGGAGAACCCCAATTCAGAACCAGAAGAGTTTCTGGAATAAAAGAAGGAAAATAATTTTAGGAAACACCGTATAGAAGCAAAGATTGATTTAGGACATATATTCTAGGGAGAATGCTGGCTACTTCTAGAGTGAGAAGTCCTACTTGGGTCTGGCATCCAATCTTTCTAGAGGGGCTATAGTTAAGTGCTGAACAAGAGGTAGAGCTACAGTGGAGTGTCACAATTTCACATAGTTTTCCCAGAGCTTGAGTATTTCCCTCATTTCACAAGGATACTGGCTAAGGGCATTTTGCTAAAGATTTACAACTACTGTTACTGCCTCTCAGGGGCTAGTGGGCAGTTCCTTGGAGACTTAATTTCACCCTCTCTTTAACCTAAATCCCCATCAGATGTACAGATAGATAAGAAGGGGTTTACTGGGGGAACTGGCTCACATGTTCATGGAGGTTGAATTGTCCTACATCATTTTATCTGAAAGATGAAATACCAGAGAAGCCAATGCAGTGGCACAGCATAATTCCAAAGGCCTGTGAACCTGGAGAGAGGGTGCAGATGCCACAGGTCCTGGACTCTGAAGGGCAGAGTCCAGAGAAAATAGGTGTCCTTCTCCAGGAAAGACAGAGAGATTCGCGTTCTTCCTGCTTTAGTGTTCTGTTCAAGACTTTAGCAAATTGGAAAGAGCTGCCCACATTGGTGGAAGGCAGAACTCTGAAGAGTGAGTATAGTGATTCAAATGTCTATCTCTTCCCTAAACACCCTCACATACATACCTAGAAAAAACACTTTACTAGCTCAATATTTCTTAACACAGTGAAGGTAACATCTACAATTATCCATCACACTTGTTCCCAACCACTCACTATCCCCGTTCTTCATTTCTCTCTGCTTCAATCTCAGTGACCTTTTTGCTTTATCTTACAATTTCCACTAATGCTGCAAACTTAAGTACCTTTCTCTCGTTCTTTCTAGAAAAAAAATTGATTGATTATACTTTATTAAGGTTGTCTATTTCAAAATCACCCTAGTTAAAGTAATCCTTTCATTAAATAAAATAGTGCCCTCTTGCTCTCTATGCATTAATCCTACTTTATTTTCCTTTATATGATATATTGCTACTTGGTATAATATGTACTAATTTTTGTATTTTATTGGTTTTAATTCTGTTATTTATTCATTCGTTCAGTCATTCATTTTTTGAGACAAGGTCTCATTATGGTAGCCAAGATAACCTCAAATTTACTGGCCTCACAATCACAATTCTGCTGCCTCAGTCTTTCAAGTTGCTGGGATTATAGACATACACTACTGTGCATAGATGACTGTCATTCCCTTTCTACTAAAATAAAAAAAAATCTTACTTTATTAAGCCTTAAGATACTCTCCACACTCTGCATTTAGTAGGTGTTCAAAAATTATATTTTCAATAAATGAATGAAATAATTTATTTTCTAGTTACTGAAATTTATTGTTAAACTTTTATTTTCTTAAAGAGAGGGACAGTGAGAGAGAGAGAGAGAGAGAGAGAGAGAGAGAGAAAATCAATTTTATTTAGTTTTTCATGTGGCCTTCATTACTCTGACACTTCATTTGTACATGGTGCTGGGTTCAAATCCCCATCCTCACACATTTCAGGTATGCAGTGTAAGCAATGATCTGATGATTCACCACTCCAGCGCCTGCTAACCTTTTTTTAAAAAGTCTCATTGTCATGCATTTACTTATCAAAAAATCTTTGATTGCTTGTCACCTAGAGATAAGAAACCACATGTTTTTGGTTAAAATTGAAAATAATCCATAAATTCTTTGTTTCTAATCTCCATTTTCTCATCATCCACAATTATGCACGCACGTGCACACACACACACACGCACAAACACATTTTCACATGTTCTGTAGAAAATGAAAAAAGTTAACATGAAAAACTACAGAACAATGACAGTTTTATTTTATCCTTGTATATTCTTAGTTAAATTAAGAACCTGCTGTATGCATCCATATGAGAGGTAATAAACTATCTGAATTAAAGCGAGATCAATGAGGCTAGAGAATATCCACTGACTCAATAATCTGAAGATTGAGTTAAGTTTATATGAAGCTTGTGAATTGAACTTTCGATTCCTGCTAATTGCTTTTTCATGTTGTCTGACATCAAATTTTTATCTCATGTGAAGATTGAAAGCTTGATTATATACAAGACAAACAAGACAGTGGACAAATTTTAAATACCCACTTCCTGTAATAGCTGAAGTAAATATTTTCTGAATTAATTCTAAATTCTGATGCTATGGAAAAGATATCCAGGCTGGATATCCAACTGCGTTTCAGCAGTTGGAGCAGTTTCCTGGTATGCATGAGGACCTGTGTTCAAACCCCAGCACCACATACACAACTATGTGTTGGAGAAACAAAGGCCCGATGAAAAACTAAATAAAACTGATTTTCTGTTTTTCTCTCTCTCATTCTCTCCCTCTCTTAAAAAATAGAAAGAAAGTAAGTAAGAAGAAAAGATATCCAGTTTCTTTGTGTGTCTATCTGATTGATACCTATTCCTTGGATTAGTTCCCCATGTCATAGCCAAAACATATTTGAACTCAATACACTTTGCTAATTAAATTTCCTGCCATCTCTTGCCAGTTTGGTCTGTGTAGATTGGTCTATGTGACTGTATATTCCATTATGCACTCATCTTCGCTGATAAGTACCATATTCTTTTTTCAGAAGAAAAGTTACTCCTTCAATTTCCATGCTTTTTAATATTGTTTTACCTAAGATACTTTTTTTTAGTATGTGGAGGTTTTTATCTATAAATCATTTCCATTACATGTTTTTGTTATTTTTCTACTGAGCTGATTTCATATTTGTTTGTAGTTATTATTTATATAAAAGTAACCATCTTTGTGTATCATATTTGAAAGTGTGACTCTACTGATCTTATTCTTGACTCACCATTCTTTGGTTTTCAAAAAGATTCCTTCTGAAGAAGGCATTGAACTTTGCAGTACTTGTCTACTAATCTTCTATTTTTTATATACAAATCTATATAATGAGGTGGCAATTCATGAGGGGTCAGTCTTTTATTAAGCCTGTACCCCTGGGTTATAACTTTCAAAAATATTCTCCCAGCTTCCTGATACATGATCTTCACCCTACTTAAGGATCTAAGAAGACTTCCTGAGACTGGAGTTGGGAGATTTCCCTTCTCCCAAGTACCTCAGGGAACTATAAAACCTTTTGTTTAGATGCTCATTAAGTAATTTCTCTTGGGTGGTGAAGAAAGCTCTGGACACAGTTTAAAATGGTTAATTTCCACTCATCTTGAGGGAAACAAAGTGGCATATTTCTCCCTTATTTTATCTGGAACCTATGGGACTCCTGGAGGTAAAAATTCCCCCAAGAGTGGAAATTACCTCAAGGCTAGGCACACAGGAATGACTAGGTCTCAAGCTGTCCTGTGGTTTAGACTCCAGCACATCGGTCACTTCCTACCAGTTGTGCCTCCCACAGTGTCTCTGCTTCCAGTCAGGCCTGTATTCCACTGGGTCTCCAGTTTTCAGGGAGGCACTTTGCTTTTTGACCTGAGTTTTATGACTGATCTGATGTTGTGAGAACAGGAGTCACAACTTCCAAACTCTGTGGGATAGAACAGAAACCTAAAGCTTTCATTTTGTGTCACTTTCATTTGAAATAGACACTCTCTGATTATTCTCTCTATATTTTGTATAACCCCTCCTGATGACCCCAGAAAGGAATAACAGATAGTCTTTAGGACAGACTGAATCCAGATGTCAGGAGATTCTTTGCAATCCCAGGGTGAGAGACATCTTCGTGGAAGGTCTGTTCACTTCCAGTCTCCTTAGCTCTGCTTTGCCTTCTCCTGTCAATCACCACAACTTCTTCCCTTTAGAATGTATTCAAACTCCCCAGACACCTCATTCACTGTGTTACTCCCATTCCAGTGGATACCCATCCTTTTCACAGGACCCTTACATGCCCTCTCCCTGGAGTGCAGGAAAATAAAATGGTATGGTATTGTAATAGTATTCTCCAAAAATGTTTTGAGACTCTTCATTTTCATCACTTCAAAACCATGTTGAATGTTGAGACACTTGAAGAACATTAATGTTTTTGACCTTTGGAGCCTCAATAAAATGGCCAGAGAGAATTGTACTTCAATATTATGTTCAATTATTAAAAGAATTGACATCATGTCAATATCCCACTTTGCCTGAAATAATTGTCAAACATGGCATAATCATCACTCATTAAATCTTGGTACATTCAAGGACACTTTATAGTTTTTTTTTTTAAATTCAAGATTCTTCCTAAGGTCATTCTTAAATATTTAATATTTTTACTTCATGTGATTAAGTATTTCTGTATAAGTGCTCTAATAGATTGGTCACAAATGGAGGATATTTTTACTAAATTAAATTATTTTATATGTACATGTTACCAAAACAAATTTACTGAAACTTATCAAGGCTAGGAGTGTTAAATGATTAAGTTTTAAAACTAGGTTGGCTACACACTTGTAGTCAAATTCATAGAATAGGTACAAATTATTATGACTTCATTATGAAAGATCTTTGTAGAATTTTTACTCAATTGTCAAGAGAAAATTTTGACTTCTTATTTAGATATAAGCAAAATGTTCCTTTTTATTGAAGTCTTTTTTCTGTATTATTTCTCATTTCTCACAAATAACTTATATAAGCAACATTTTATAATTTATTTTCTGGTAAATGGGTGAATACTTTGGATTATAGATATATGCACACTTTTATATTATTTGAATATAGGTGATGCAATAGAACATTTTTATTATTGAATTCAGTTACCCACCATTCTGAAATGTCTTATTTCTAAGAGTTTTTAGACAATTTTTTTCTGATTTATTTTTCAACTCTAAGATTATATAATCACGTCCTACATAGAGTTTTAAAATATTTCCAATTATATTTAATCATATTATTTTTGTCAATCTTTTCTTGTAAAATAGGTGAGGAAAGAAATACTAACGGTTGAGGAAAATGAATGGAAAATTTAACTCAGAATGGATCCAAATTCCTAGATTTACACATTCTTTCCAATAATTACTTCCTTAAATTTTTAAACATTTTCAAGCATTGTTTTTTTCATCTCTTTGTTTACTTTTTGTTTCCCTGCAGTATGGTTCATTGATAGACATTTTCATTTTGCTTGATTCCCTGATTAGTCTATTTTGCCCAACGTGAGTCTTTTTGGAGCAGGGCTTTCATGAAGAACTCTGTACTTTGAAACAAATATATGTTAAAGATTGCTAAGAAATGCAAACATTTAGACTTTTATTTTAATGTTTCAGGTAGTCAGAGTAAAACTTGTTATCTATAGGATTAAGTAGTTTTCTCACAAAGAAGCATCAATTGGTTCAAAGTTTTCAATTCCTGTATGTAATTATTGTTTGAAAAAACCTAGCATAGATTTCTAGCATTCAGAAGATAACAAAAGCATCTAGGGGAACCATAGATATGTGATGGGGGATAGGAAAGAGGAGAGAGAGAGGGGAGAGGGAGGTATGCTAGGCAGGGACTTGGGGGGACTTGTAGCTCACTTATATCACTCCCAAGAAGCCTAATAATACTATGCAATCATTTAATTCTGGAAAATGCACAGTCATATATATTAATAGAGAGAAATATATTTGTTCGGGGGGAAATATAGAAGGGTCAAGAGACTGGGGTGTGGGTGATGTGGAGGAGACTCTGGATTAGGATCAAGGGCATAATACAAAAACTGAACACCTCAATTAAAAAAATAAAAAGTAGCAAAAAGATTTATCATAATTCAAGAATTTACTTGAGGACTGGATCAGTGCCTCAGTGGATGGAGTTCTTGCCTGGTATGTTCAAGGATCCAGGTTTGAACTCCAGCATTACATATCAGCTAAGTGTTGGAAAAACAAAGGCCAGATGGAAAAATTAATAAAAATTGATTCTCTCTCTTTCTCTCTCTCGCTCTCCTCTCTCTCACTCTCTTCCTGCCTCGTCCCTCTCCAACACAGAAAAAAAGTTTGCTAGTTTGCATAAAAGTATTAACCAATTGTTATAGTTACAATGTGAAGTGTCCCTCACATTAATGCAAAAATATACAGAAATGAAGTGCTTAGATTATGAGAGCTGCAGTTCATCAGTCCACCCTAGTTTGAATGGACCAGCTGGATGGTAACTGTAGGGGTGTGGCTAGAGAAGGTAGAGAAGGTGCCCAGGAAGGGTTCATCTTCCCTGAGGCCTTTCCCACTTCTCCCTCTCTCTGCTTCCTGGCTTCCTTGCATGGAGCAGTGCTCCTCTACCACGTCCTTCTGCTATGAGGGGCAGCCTCACCTTGAGTCCAGAGAAATGGTCTGCATCCACGTTGGGCTGAACCTCTAGAACTATGAGCTTAAATAAACTTTCTCTCCTCTAAATTGCTCTTCTCAGGTATCCTGGTTGCAGCAACACAATGCTGATTAACACATCAGTTAATTGATGGATGCTATTATCTTAATAAATGCACAATATTAATTTTTTAAAACTACAAGAAAAGAGTAGTAGTTGAGATACAAACTCTGATGGTAGATTCCACCTTCAAATCTAACTAACTACATTGTGTTAGATCAATCATCAACTCCCACAGGAGTAAATACCCTAATCAGAAAAACTACCACATCATGCAAATAGAGTAGCTGTAAGAAAAAATTAACAAATCTTAATAGTTTAAACTGTGCCTTATATAAGTTTAAAACATTTAGAAAAAATTACAGAAAAATTAAGATCTGATATACAGTGCTCTGAATATATGCCTTTAGCTCTGAAACTTGTGTGTGAGTATATATTAGGGCCAAGTTTTTGTTACGTCTCTGGTGAAATTAGAATTTGACATGCTAGGAAGTATAATCACAGCTGGAAGTCTGAGATACTTGGAAATGTACATGCCGTGGAGAGTATTTCAAACTACATTTGCTAGTACATTCTTAAATATTGATAGTAGCAAACAAATAACCTTCAAAATATACATGGCTGCTTCCAGCTGAACCTCAGTTGGAAAAATAATATTCCATTAAATGTCAAATAGTTAACTTTTTTCCTCTCCAACATGGAGCACTGAGATAAACAGATGGGGCTGGCTGCAGTTAAGTTATTAAAATATAGATACTGACAGTGGCAACTGGAAAGAACAAATTGATGTTGAAAGATTAGATAGAAATAAAAGATAGTTCCTTTGCTCAAGGAGCCCAAAGCATATTTGAGCAGGCAGCTCCCTTTGTTTTTCATAATTATGTTCTTCATAATGTGGTTCTCAAGGAAAAGTCTTATTTACCAGAAAATAAACTTGGATTTCCAAAAGGAGGAAATTAATTCCAGATTGAGTAATCGAACATTCCAAAATTGATGATTCTTTGCTGAGAAGCTGAGAAATTAAGGAATTAAGGCAGGTGAAATGGAAATAGAAATTACACGTGAATTGGTAGAAAAGAAATATATGGGCAGAGAGAGAAATGCTGCACTTTGTTCCCTAGATCATGAGTAGATTGTTGATTTTTTCTTCCATTGACCTTGTTGGATTAGTCAAGAGCAATGGCTTTTTTCCTAACTATGCAGGAGGGATTGAGGAAATAGAGAAAATGATAATGCTTAAAATGGTAGAGTGGACTTAACTTCAGGGAGATGAATGTCTGTATTATGTATATATAAAAATTCTAGAGTGAGACTAAGAAAACCAAATCATCTATGATCTACATTTAAAAACTGTGAGATACCAAACAAAGAAATAAATGAAAACAAGATACATATGGCAGTGCACCCTAAAATGAAAGAAATATTTCAGATTTTAGAAAATAAGGTTGGCAAAATATTCATCCCAAATGTATATATCTCTGACTATAGTGATAATTAATATAACTGTGACTATTTTAGGGTGTTTTAAGTTATGTTTAATATATTTTTTAAGAAACCAACAGGACACTTCATCAACCATTCATTATCAATATGGTTTTTTATACTCAATAATTGATATATTCTAAATTTGTAGAATTATGTAGAACTTAGATCAAACTAAATTACAACTACTGACTTGAATTGAATCAACCAATTTCATAGTGAAAAATTTTACCAAACAAGAATTTATTTTTGTTTAAAATGAATGTACTGCATTTAACCCAAAATTTGAAAATAGAAATTTACAGTGATTATACTTATGGTAGTTTTTATTATTATGTTCTTAGAAAAATAAACATCTATATTCTATATATTTTCTGGAAATAACTTACAAGATTCTGAATCCTTTTAAAATGAATAAAGAAAAAGAGAATGAATGGGTTGGACATCACAGATTTATAGTGGTTTCATTATGATAGGAAACTTAGCAGAGGATGCTAAAGGGAGAGAAATACAACAATTAAAAATAAATAATAAAGGCTGGAGAGGTGGTTCAGTGGTAGAGCACTTACCTGGGATGCATAAGGACATGTGTTTGATCCCCAACACCACATACACAATCAAGTAATGGAAAAACAAAAAAAAAGACGGAAAAATAAAACTAATTCTCTCTTTTGCTCTCTTTTAAAATTGTTATAGAAATTAAATAAACTCTAAAAGAGTCAACATGTGTAGAGGGGACAAAATATGCTAATAGAAGAAACGCTCAGCTGTAAATTTTTCTTAAGCAACAACAACAACAACAAAGAGCATAGATTAAATCACTTCAGGAAAGACCAACGATAAAATGGAAGAGTGTAGAAAATATGAACAAAAATGGATTTCAACTGTACCTGCACCACTGTTCTACTGATGGCCATGAAATTTCAGATACAAAGAAAGAGAAAAGGGACCCTTACCAAATTAACTACCAGCAGTTTAAAGAAGGTTTGTGCAGAGTTCCTAGCATACTGCTTACCATACAATGAATAGCACGGATTTGGAGAAGTGCATTTTAGCTATGTGCTCTTAGGTAAATTATTCAAAATCTATTTTCCTGTTTATGCTATAAATATAATGATAAGGCTTACATTAAAATGTTGCTTTTGGGATCAATTTAGATAGCTTCTGTTAAGGCATTAATATAAGGCCTCAATAAATTGTTCTTATTTTCAGTGAATTTACACTTTCTCATATTTCTCAGCATATTAAGTGATGCATCTCTTCTGTAATCAACATTATCCCTTTAGGGAGTCTTCCTTGATTGCCCCAAATTGAGTTTAGCTTTCCCTCTTTCAATTTCAACAGGCAGCCTCTTTTCTTCTATGATACTGTTGTATTCTATGTTCATTTATTTCTTTACCCTATTAGTTCATGAGTTTCTTTGGAGTATAGCTATATCCCTTCAAATGTTTTGACTTCCATTTCTGTGTCATAAAAAGAAGCATTATTTAAACGAGAAATTGGGACAGGATGTAATGTATTATACTTGAAAATAGTGTTCATTTTGTTTAAAACTTCATATCTCCCTTGTACATCAATCTTTTTTTATCTTTATGTTTTTTGTTTTTTGGTTTTTTTTTTTGGCGAGCCTGCCAGGAGCCGAACCTGGAATCTTCTGATGCTTTTCATTCTTTATGCAGCCTTTTCATGCAGCACAGTCCAACGACTTAATTGTTGACCTAGAGCAGTTTTATTGCAGTTTATGTAGAACCCATATTCAGAGTTTCCTAGTCTTTTTAATTACAAATAAAGTTAAGGCTCTTGCTTTTAGCTTCTTTGGCTTAAATGATAAATGTTAACATTAAGCAGGCATTCTTTAATCAGCATATTTATGGTGCTGTCTGCAGTCAGTGAGAAATAGCTGCAACAGTCCTAACTAGATAAATGCTCAGACTTGCAGAAACAGAATGAATCAAATATGCAGGAGACACATGCAACTGGTCATCCCCTAATAGTTAAATGAAGAGAAAGTCTGGGAGTAATGTTTATGTTAGTGAGGGAGATAGGACCAAATCCTAAATTCCTTGCCCTACGTTAGTATTTGCTAATGATTATTCAGGATGGAAGTGATAAATAAGATTGGATTCCTATCTTCTGAAATCTATGATGCAAAGCAGAAACAAAATGATACCAAAGAAAAGAGACCCTAGAACTAATGTCTCATTCACAGACAGCAACATAAGGAAAAACCTCATGGAAATGATCACATTTCAGCTGCTGTAGGACAGGTAAAAAGTGGTCAATTCATGATGGAGAAGAAGACTCCCAGATAGAGAGCAATGCATTTATTCACTGGAGATAGAGAATTATTTATCATGAAATATTACAGACTGGGTCCGTGCAGTGCTTTGGAAATCTTAATGGCATTTCCCTACCTGAAGTGGGAAACACCATCCATTAAAGACTTCTCAAAACATTCTGCTGGAAAGTAAGGCTTCCAACCTATTGCTCTTTGCCCAGAAACTATGAACATGGGCTTTTTCACTTAGGAATTGATATTCAGAAAACAAATCTCAGCAAACAAGAGGAAACAAGAGCAGAGCATGTCCGGCACTGGGCCAAACTTCTATCTCCATCTTCTTAGTCCTTGAGCCTCTGGGGTAGAGTAACAACCAGATCCTGGTGGCTGCTCAAGATTGTCGCAGCATGCCACGTGCACAGGGAGCAGTAGACCTATGTAGTTAATTCTCTGCTTTGTTAGCAAGAGACACCATGCAAAGAATTAAGACAGGGATGGTGGGGACTACTAGGACAACTTCCCATAGTACTGTCACCCTTGAATAATAAGCACATAAGAATGGCCAAGCCTCTGGTCTCAGAAGACAGGATACCAATTTCCTTGGTTCTTAATGATGGAACCCCATGCCCCACAGTGTGATCTAGGAATATTCAGGGGCTCCTGACCTAGAGCATCACAAAATTGGACAATAGGTCCCTTCTCTATATGGTTCCTGGCTACAACGCCCTGAAGGTGCACTGGGAGATGAATTATTTTTCCAAATCCAGACTACTATGAAGTTTTCATGCTACTCATTTATGTAGAATGAAAGCTTTCAAGGGCCAAAAACCTTTCCAATGGATAGGATATCCAGTATCTGCATTCATAGGGTCTTCTGTGACTCTTTTTCATCTTTACCCTTACAGAGAGGAGATGCCCCATCCTCTGTATGTGGACCCCAGGACTAAGTACTAGGATGTTTTGTTTCTCTTGTTAAGATGTTGTTCCACATCTCTGAACTTTAAAAGTTTCTCTTTTTAGCTGTTGAATTTCAGTATTCTCTGGTATCATATCACTCACCTTCATATTCAAGTTGTACATCTGCTGCTGGTTCATCTTTGTGGAGAACAGATGAGTGTTAGGTGTCTCTGTTCTGCTACTTGCTGATGTCCCCCAGAAATCTTTCCAGTCTTGACATTTGGTTGTTTCAATGTTTCTTAGCCTTCTTCATTCACTGCTCATTGCTAATAATTACATCTGCTTTTAATTAAAGCCTTAATCTCATTTTTTGTATACAGAGTCATTGATCTTATTGCAGATATTTTTTTCAGATCTGGATATGTTCTATGAAACTGTGAGTTAAACATTCCTGCTTTGCTACCTATGTTCATGAGAAGTCATCATTCTCAAACTTGAACTTAGCATTATTCCTTAATTCATCTCCAAAAGTTTTTCACTCCAGGATACTTTTTTATCTCAATGAATGTTATTATTGTATTTGTAACAAAATCCAAAATGTGTTATTCATAAATATGTCTCTTATCATCTACAAATCCACTTCAATAAAACTCCTGTGGGTTTTGCCCTTTAGGTACCTCCATTACAGTTGTGGTCTATTATATAATAATAATATTTTAACATAAAGTAGAACAATATATGGTTTTGGATCCATATCCTTTCCTGTCCATTCTCAATAAAACATAATCTTCGCCATCACTCGGTCTCTGAGAAGTGGAAACATCCTCCTCTATACTGGCTGTGGCCTCCAGACTATGATTTATTAGAATTAACTCAAGAAAGTTTCCTTTCTTAGGCTAGTCAATACTCAGTGTCAGAAAAAAGAAGAAGAAAGTTTAAAGGTAAATTTGTTCAACCCTGTGTCTGTGTTAAGTGTAGGACTATAAGGAACAGAAATGAAAGGTCTGTAGACTTAACAGTAGAGCAAATCATGATTCTTTACAGATGTGTTTTAAGAAATCCATTTGGTATGACAGTGGCAACTTGTGCAAATTTGTGGAGAAAAATAGGGACAAAGCATCTTGCATTACTTGAAAAATAAGTTTTGTTATTTGTCAGTTTTATTCCCTAATCTGTTATGTCACCCTAAGATTTTTCTTGTTTCTGCACATGCAATATTTTTTTTTTAAATTTTTACTAGGAAGCTGAGTTATTGTACAATCATAAATGCATATAAAGTAACAATTTGGTATGCATTTGTTCTTAAACCAGCATTACCCCCACATTGCCCATACTCCAGTCTCTTGATTCTTCTATATTTCACCCCACAAGCAATGTAAATATTTAGATTCTGAATTTTACAGAATTAAATGATTGCAGAAGTATTATTTGCATTCTTTGGGGGGGGGTAAAGAGTAACGCATGTAATCTTAAAATGAATCCTGCTTTATTGGAGTGAGTTGAGTGTATTTTCACTTCTTATGAGCAGAAATTTTACTTTCAAAATGCCCTAAGTATTGTGAGAAATAGAAGAAGCAAGCTTGCCAATGGAAACACCCTCCTCAGTGAAAAGATACCATTCATTCTTGATCTTATTCATAAATACTAGTATCTTTCTTTAACATTTCAGTACTAGTGATGTCTAACACCTAGGTGCACTTGTCTTTTTTTAGAAGAATCTGTCTGAATGTTGCCAACATCTTGGAAAATAATCACTGTTAGATCGCATTTCTCTTTGCCATTCAGAATGGCTATGTCTAGAGTAAACAGGGTAAAGTGATTAAATGCAGTAAGGCATTATGTATCAAGGAAGGCAATGTCAAAGGCAACGTAATTTTTTGGGGAAAAAGGTAGCAAAAATGAATAAACAGTGGTCCTCTGCATATATCATTTAAAAGAGTGGCTGCTTAATATCTCTGATAGCAAAAACCTGTGTAACAATTTTAAGAAAACTTACTTTTTAAGAGGGTTTTTATTTTATTTTTATTGTTCATAGCTTTGTACATTACACTGTCATTTTTAATTATTTTTATTGGTGGATTATAGTTGCACCTAAAGATGGGATTTGTGCTCACATATTCATAGATGCACACAATATAGCAATGTAATTTGGTCAATATCCATCCCACGGCAAGCTCCCAAACTCCCATCCCTCTGGGCCCTAGCCTCTCTTTCTGGGTCATATATTTTTCCTAAAATACCCAAGTATAGTGACATAATTATCATACCTATGAAGAACTTTTTTATATAGATGATAATAGTATATACATACACTGTCATTTTGTTTAGGGGTCCTAATTAAACTGCAAAACCTCAGAGAGGTCTAAGGAACTATGGACAGGCCTCCAGATAGACAAATGATCAACTAGGTGACTATTGCACAATACAGCCTGAATTGGTAGAGAAAAATTGGGGGAGGGGAGGAAAAGCGGTCCAGTTAGAAGCCCCTTCTCCTACATGGTCCTCTAAGAGATTCATTATATAATGACCATAAAGAAAATGATCATCCAATCATGTTTGCTGAAACAATCAGAAACATTCAGAAACTTGTTTGTTTTGATTCACAAATTTTTTTTTTATTGATGAGTTTACCATATGAACATAACTAGAGACTTGACATTTGTTTGCTGGTACTGGAGGGAATTCAGAATGTATTATAGGCATATGCTTACTTTTCAAACAAAAATTATCATTATAATGTACTTAAGAGGAGGAAATGCTGAACAGCAGAATTCCATTGGGTCAAGTCCTGAGTAACTTGTTTTCACTGTTTCTCAGATAGCAAGATTGGGAAGCCTGGATCTTATGAAAAGAACAAACAGGCATAATGAGATTTTTATATTTTAAAAACAATACAGGCCTCTTTTTCCACATGCTTCAAATAAAATAGTTTGTTTTCTTTCCTGTTTCAATTTGATTAAACATTTGGGGCTAGTAGTGGGAGGCACAAATGTCTCAGAGGACAAACATATCTCTTTCCCTCCAGTTGCTTATAAACCACTGGAAAACAGGATGCATCTGTACTACTGTGGTCTACCATGCCCTTCATCTAGAGGGACAGGAGTTGCTCGATGGTGTTGATCATCCGGAGGAAGAAGAGTTGCTCTACCATGCCCTATGTCCGGAGGGCAAGAGTTGATCTACCGTGCCCTTCATCTGGAGGGACAGGAGTTGATCTACGATGCCCTTCATCCTGAGAGAACAGGTGTTGCTGGATGGTGCCCTTCATCCAGAGGGACAAGTATTGTTATAAGGTGCTCTTATCTGGAGACACAGGTGTTCCTCTAACGTGCCCTTCATCCCAATGGACAAGTGTTCCTACACAGTTCCCTCCATCTGGAGGGACAGGTGTTGCTCTGTGGTGCACTTCATCCAGAGGCATAGAAGTTGCTCTACAATGCCCTTCATTTGGAGGGTCAGGAGTTGCTCTATTGTGCATTTCATCCGGAGGGACAGTAGTTGCTCTGTGGTGCCTTTCATCCAGAGGCACAGGAGCTGCTTTAACGTGCCCTTCATTCAGAGGGACAGGTGTTGCTCTACGGTGCCCTTCATCCGGAAGGACAGAAGTTGCTCTACAGTGCCCTTCATCTGGAGGGACAGGAGTTGATCTACCAAGCCCTTCATCCTGAGTGACAGGTGCTGCTCTATGGTGCCCTTCATCCGGAGGGACAGGTGTTGTTCCACGGTGCCCTTATCAGGAGAGACGGGTGTTCCTCTACCGTGCCATCATCCAAACGGAAAGATGTTCCTCTACCATGTCCTTCATCTGGAGAGACAGGTGTTGCTCTATGGTGCCCTTCATTCAGAGGCACAGAAGTTGCTCTACAGTGCCCTTCTTCCAGAGGGACAGGAGTTGTTCTACTATGCCCTTCATCCTGAGGGACAAGATTAGTTCTACGGTGCCCTTTATCCAGAGCGACAGCAGTTCTTCTCCAGTGCCCTTCATCCGGAGAAATAGGAGTTGCTCTATGGTGCCCTTCTTCCAGAGGGATAGGATTTGCTTTATGGTGCCCTTCATTTGGAGGGACAGGGGTTGCTCTAGGTGCCCTTCATCCAGAGGGACAGAAGTTGCTGTATGGTGCCCTTCATCCTGAGGGACAGGAGTTGTTCAATGGTGCCCTTTATCTGGAGGGACAGGAGTTGTTCTCCAGTGCCCTTCATCCGGAGGGCCAGGAGCTGCTCTATGCTGCCCTTCATCCAGAGGGTCAAGAGCTGCTCTACAGAGCCATTCATCTGGAAGTGACAAGAGTTGCTCCATGGTGGCCTTCATCTGGAGGGAAAGGAGTTGATCTACCATGACCTTTATCTGGAGGGACAGGAGTTGTTCAGCCATGCCCTTCATCAGGAAAGACAAGAGTTGCTCTACCTTGCCCTTCATCCAGAGGGAAAGGGGTTGTTCAATAGTTCCTGACAGTATTTACTCTACAGTGCCCTTCATCTAGAGGGACAGGAGTTGCTCTACTGTGCCCTTCATCCGGAGGGACAGGAGTTGCTCTACTGTGCCCTTCATCCAGAGGGACAGGAGTTGTTCTGCTGTGCCCTGCATCTGGAAGGACAGGAGATGCTCTACGGTTACCCTCATCCAGAGGGACAGGAGTTGATCTACAGTTCCCTTCATCCAGAGGGACAGGAGTTGATCTACCATGCTCTTCATCCTGAGGGACAGGTGTTGCTCTACTGTGCCCTTCATCTGAAGGGACAGGTGTTGTTCCACAGTGCCCTTATATGGAGAGATAGGTGTTCCTCCACCATACACTTCATCCAAATGAACAGGTGTTCCTCTACCGTGTCCTTCATCTAGAGGGACAGGTGTTGATCTACCATGCTCTTCATCCAGAGTGACAGAAGTTGCTCAATGGTGCCCTTCATCTGGTGGGACAGGAGTTGTTCTACTATGCCCTTCATCCTGAAGGACAAGATATGCTTTATGGTGCCCTTCATCCAGAGAGACAGGGGTTGCTGTATGTTTTCCTTCATCCAGAGGGACAGAACTTGTTCTATGGTGCCCTTCAATCAGAGGGACAGGAGTAGTTCTATGGTGCCCTTTACAGGGAGAGACTGGAGGTGTTCAATGGTGCCCTTCATCTGGAGGAATAGGAGTTGCTCCACGGTGGCTTTCTTCTGGAGGGACAAGAGTTGTTTTACTGTGCCCTCCATCCGGAAGGTCAGGAGTTGTTCTAGCGTGCCCTTCATCCTGAGATACAGAAGTTGTTCTGCAGTGCCCTTCATCAGTAAGGACAAGAGATGCTCTACGGTGCCCTTCATCCAGACGGACAGGAGCTGATCTATGCTGCCCTTCATCTGGAGCGTCAAGAGCTGCTCTATGGTGCATTCATCTGGAAGTGATTGGAGTTGCTCTATGGTGCCCTTCATCCAGAGGGACAGAAGTTGCTCTAAGGTGCCCTTTATCCAGAGGGAAAGGAGTTGATCTACCGTGCCCTTCATCTGGAAAGACAGGAGATGTTCAGCCATGCCCTTCATCAAAAGGCCAGGAGTTGCTCTACCGTGCCCTTCAGCCGGAGGGACAGGAGTTGTTCTATAGTTCCTGACAGTACTTGCTCTATGGTGCCCTTCATCTAGAGAGACAAGATTTGCTCTACACTGCCCTTCATCCAGAGGGACAGGAGTTGTTCTACCGTGCCCTTCATCCGGAAGCACAGGAGTTACTCTAACATTCCCACCATCTGGAGGGACAGCAGTTGTTATGGTACCTTCATCTGGAGAGATAGGAATTGTTCTACCATACCCTCATCTGAAGGGACAGAAGTTCCCCTACCAAGCCCTTCATCCTGAGGGACAGGATTTGTTCTACAGTGCACTTTATCCGGAGCGACTGTTGTTGTTCTCCAAGGCCCTTCATCCGGAGGAATAGGAGTTGCTCTACAGTGCTCTTCTACCAGAGGAATAGGATGTGCTTTACGGTGTCCTTCATTCAGAGGGACAGAAGTTGCTGTATGGTGCCCTTCATCAGGAGGGACAGGATTTGTTTTATAGTGCCCTTTATCTGGAGGGACAGGAGCTGTTCTCCAGTGCCCTTCATCTGGAGGAATAAGAGTTGCTCTACGGTGGCCTTCTACTGGAAGGACAGGAGTTGTTTTACGGTGCCCTTCATCCAGAAGGTCAGGAGTTGTTCTACCGTGCCCTTCACCCAGAGAAACAGGAGTTGTTCTGCTGTGCCCTTCATCCGGAGGGCCAGGAGTTGATCTACCATGCCCTTCATCCTGAGGGACAGGAATTGTTCTACTATGCCCTTCATCCTGAGGGACATGATTTGTTCCACGGTGCCCTTTATCCGGAGTGACAGGAGTTGTTCTCCAGTGCCCTTCATCTGGAGGAATAGGAGTTGCTCTAAGGTAGCCTTCTACTGGAGGGACAGGAGTTGCTTTATGGTGCTCTTCATCCGGAAGATCAGGAGTTCTTCTACTGTGCCCTTTATCTGGAGAGACAGGAGTTGTTCTGCTGTGCCCTTCACGTGGAAGGTCAGGAATTCTTCTACTGTGCTCTTCATCTGAAGAAACAGGAGTTTTTCTGCTGTGCCCTCCATCATTAAGGACAGAAGTTGCTCTACTGTGCCCTTCTCCGGAGGGACAGGAGTTGTTCTACTGTGCCTGACAGTAGTTGCGCTATGGTGCCTTTCTTCTGGAGGGACAGGAGTTGTTCTACTGTGCCCTTCATTCAGAGGGGCAGGAGTTGCTCTATTGTATCCATGAGCCAGAGGTACAGGAGTTCCTCTACTGTGCCCTTCATCCGGAAGAACAGGAGTTGTTTTATGGTGCCCTTCATCCAGAGGGACAGGAGTTGCTACGGTATCCTTCATCTGGAGAGACAGATGTTGTTCTATGATTCCCTTTATCTGGAGGGACAGCAGTTACTCTACATTACCTTTCATCTGGAAGGACAAGAGTTGTTCTATGGTACCATTTGTACAAAGGGACAGGAGCTGCTCTATTTTGCCCTTCATACAGAGGTTTAAGAGCTGCTCTATTGCATCCTTCAACCGGAAGGGACATCAGTTACTCTACGGTGCCCTTCATCTGGAGGCACAGAAGTCACTCTACGGTGCCCTTCATCCAGAGGGACAGGAGTTGATCTACCATGCTCTTCATCCAGAGGGACAGGAGTTGATCTATCATACCCTTCATCTTTAGGGACAGGATTTGCTTTATGGTGCCCTTCATCCAGAGTGACAAGTGTTGCTCTATGGTGCTTTTCATCCAGTGGCACGGAAGTTGCTCTACAGTGCCCTTCATCCGGAGGGACAGGAGTTGTTCTACTCTGCCCTTCATTCTGAGGGACAGGATTAGTTCTATGGTTCCTTTTATCTGGAGCAACAGTTGTTCTCCAGTGCCCTTCATCTGGAGGAATAGGAGTTGCTCTACGATGACCTTCTACTGGAGGGACAGGAATTGCTTTAAGGTGCCCTTCATCTGGAAGGTCAGAAGTTCTTACACCGTGCCCTTCATTTGGAGAGACAGGAGTTGTTCTGCTGTGCCCTTCATCAGGAAGGACAGGAGTTGCTCTGTGGTGCCCTTCATCTGGAGGGACAGAAGTTGATCTACCATGCCCTTCATCCTGAGGGACGGGTGTTGCTCTACGATGCCCTTCATCTGGAGGACAGGTGTTGCTCTAAGGAGCCCTTCATCTGGAGAGACAGGAGTTCCTCTACTGTGTCCTTTATCAGGAGGGACAGGTGTTGCTGTGGTGCCCTTCATCCAGAGGGACAGAAGTTGCTACAGTGCTTTTCATCCAGAGGGACAGGAGTTGATCTACTATGCCCTTTATCATGAGGGACAGGTGTTGCTTTATGGTGCCATTCATCTGGAAGGACAGGAGGAGTTTGTCTAAGATGCCCTTCATTTGGACGGACAGGAGTTGCTCTATTGTGCACTTCATCCAAATGGACAGGTGTTCTTCCACTGTGCTCTTCATTCAGAGGGACAGGTATTCCTCTACAGTGCTCTTCAAACAGTGGGACTGGTGTTGCTCTATAATGCCCTTCATCCAAGGCACAGATGTTGCTCTACAGTGCCCTTTATCCAGAGTGACAAGAGTTGTTCTACTATGCCCTTCATCCTGAGGGACAGGATTTGTTCTATGGTGCCCTTTATCTGGAGCGACAGGAGTTGTTCTCTAGTGCCCTTCATCCACAGGAATAGGAGTTTCTCTAAAGTGCCCTTCTTCCAGAGTGACAGGATTTGCTTTACGGTGCACTTCATCCAGAGGGACAGTGGTTGCTCTATGGTGCCCTTCATCCAGAGGACAGAAGTTGCTGTATGATGCCCATGATCCAGAGGCACAGGAGTTGCTCTACTGTGCCCTTTATCTGGAGGGACAGGAGTTGTTCTGTAGTGCCCTTGATCCAGAGGAATAGGAGTTGCTCCACGGTGGCTTTCTAATGGAGGGACAGGAGTTGCTTTACGGTGCACTTCATCCGGAAGGTCAGGAGTTGTCTACCGTGCCCTTCATCTGGAGAGACAGGAATTGTTCTGCTGTGCCCTTCATCAGGAAGGACAGGAGTTGCTCTACTGTGCCCTTCATCTGCAGGGACAGGAGCTGGTCTATTCTGCCCTTCATCTGGAGGTTTAAGAGTTGCTCTATGGCACCCTTCATCCAGAAAGGACAGGATTTGCTCTATGGTGCCCTTCATCTGGAGGGACAGAAGTTGCTCTACGGTGCCCTTCAACTGGAGGGACAGGAGTTGATCATCCATTCTCTTCATCTGGAGGGACAGGATTTGATCTATCATGCCCTTCATCCTGAGGGACAGGTGTTGCTCTATGGTGCTCTTCATCTAGAGGACAGGTGTTGTTCTATGGAGCCCTTCATATGGAGAGACAGATGTTCTTCTACCATGCCCTTAATCCAAAGGGACAAGTGTTCCTCTATCGTGTCCTTCATCAGGAGGGACAGGTGTTGCTCTACTATGCCCTTCATTCTGAGGGACAGGATTCGCTTCATGGTGCCCTTTATCCAGAGTGACAGGAGTTGTTCTCCAGTGCCCTTCATCCAGAGGAATGGGAACCCTCTATGCTGCCCTATATCCAGAGGCAAAGAAGTTGCATTAAAGTGCCTTTCATCTGGAGGGACAGGAGCTGCTCTATTCTGTCCTTCATCTGGAGGTTTAAGAGCTGCTCTATGGCACCCTTCATCTGGAAGGGGGACAGGAGTTGCTCTATGGTGCCCTTCATCAGGAGGGACATAAGATGCGCTACGGTGCCTTCAACAGGAGAGACACGAGTTGTTCATCCGTGCTCTTCATCCAGAGGGACAGGAGTTGATCTAACACACCCTTCATCCTGAGGGACAGTTGTTGCTCTATGGTGCCCATCTTCCATAGGGACAGGAGTTGCTCTACTGTGCACTTCTTCTGGAGGGACAAGTGTTAATCTACCCTGACTTTCAACCGGAGGTACAGGATTTGTTCTATGGTGCCCTTTATGGGGAGGAACAGGAGTTGTTCTCAAGTGACTTTCATCTGGAGGGATAGGAGTAGCTGTTTGGTGCCTTCTTCTGGAGGGACAGAAGTTGCTTTATGGTGCCTCCTTCATACGGAATGTCAGGAGTTGTTTTACCATGCCTTTCATCTGGAAATGCTGTGCCCTTCATCCAGAGAGACAGTAGTTGTTCTTATGTGCACTTCATCAGGAATGACAGGAGTTGCTCTACAGTGCCCTTCATTCAGAGGGATGGGAGTTGATCTGCATGCCCTCCATCCTGAGGAACAGGTGTTGCTATTTGGTGCCCACTATCTGGAGGGACAGGTGTTGTTCTACAGTGCCCTTCATCTGGAGACGCAGGCATTCCTCTACCGTGCCCTTCATCCAAAGAGATAGGTGTTCCTCTATGGTGTCCTTCATACGGAGGAACAGGTGTTCCTCTACAGTGCCCTTCATCTGGAGGGACAGATGTTACTCTATGGTGCCCTTCATCCAGAGTGACAAAAGTTGCTCTATGGTGCCCAATATCCAGAGGGACAGGAGTTATTCTACTATGCCCTTCATCCTGAGAGAAAGAATTTTTCTACGGTGCCCTTTATATGGAGGGACAGGTGTGGCTCTATGGTGACCTTCATCCGAAGTGACAGGTGATGTTCTATGGTGCCCTTATCAGGAGAGACAAGTGTTCCTCTACTGTGCCCTTCATCTGAATGGACAGATGTTCCTCTACTATATCCTTCATCCGGAGGGACAGGAGTTCCTCTACAATGCCCTTCATCCAGAGGGACAGGTGTTGCTCTATGGTGCCCTTCATCCAGAGGCACAGAAGTTTTTCTACAGTACCATTCATCTGGAGGGACAGGAGTTGTTCTGCTGTGCCCTTCATCTGGAAGGTTAGGAGCTGTTCTACCGAGCCCTTCATCTGGAGAAACAGGAGTTGTTTAGCTGTGCCCTTCATCCTGAGGGACAGGTGTTGCTCCACAGTGCCCTTCATCCTGAGGGACAGGTGTTGCTCCACAGTGCCCTTCATCTGGAGGACAGGTGTGTTTCTACAGAGCCCTTCATCTGGAGTGACACGGGTTCCTCTACCGTTTCCTTCATTAGGAAGGACAGGTGTTGCCGTATGGTGCCCTTCACTAAGAGGGACAGAAGTAGCTCTACAGTGCCCTTTATCCAGAGAGACAGGATTTGATATACGATGCTCTTCATCTGGAGGGACAGGAGTTGATCTACCATGCCCTTCATCCGGAGGGACAGGTGTTGCTCTATGGTGCCCTTCATCTGGAACGATGGAGGAGTTGCTATTAAATGCCCTTCATTCAGAGGGACAGGAGTTGCTCTATAGTGCACTTCATCCAAATGGACAGGTGTTGCTCTACAGTGCCATTCATCCAGATGGACAGAAGTTGCTCTAGAGTGCCCTTCATCCAGAGCGACATGTGATGTTCAATGGTGCCCTTATCAGGAGAGACATATGTTCCTCTACTGTGCCCTTCATCAGAATGGGCAGGTGTTCCTCTAGTATGTCCTTCATCCAGAGGGACAGGTGTTCCTCTACAATGCCCTTCATCCAGAAGGACAGGTGTTGCTCTATGGTTTCCTTCATCCAGAGGCACAGAAGATGCTCTATGATGCCCTTCATCCAGAGGGCAGGAGTTGTTCTACTATGCCTTTCTTCCAGAGGGACAGGATTTGCTTTATGTTGCACGTCATCTGGAGGGACAGAGGATGCTTTATGTTGCCCTTCATCCAGAGGCACAGAAGATGCTCTATGATGCCCTTCATCCAGAGGGCAGGAGTTGTTCTACTATGCCTTTCTTCCAGAGGGACAGGATTTGCTTTATGTTGCACGTCATCTGGAGGGACAGAGGATGCTCTATGTTGCCCTTCATCCAGAGGCACAGAAGATGCTCTATGATGCCCTTCATCCAGA
>PVKS010024130.1:0-31456 GCA_004027875.1 Aplodontia rufa | reverse complement strand
AAGAACTCATGCGTTAAATGGGTAGCTCGTGGAGGAATGACATCGGCTTCTGGGATGGTTCCCCCATCTTCCCAATCATCAGACTCCTATGAGTTCTTCACATACCCTCCCCCCTCCCCATCCCCTTCCCTACACCTCCAAGTATCCTAGGGAGCTTTCCCCCTGTTACACTGAAAGTCATTCAATTTGAGGCTTTGTTAGGTCAGCCGTCTGTCCTACTGCTTCAACATAAATTCTAGTATCAACAGATGAGAGAAACCATTCGGCCCTTAAGTCTCTGAGCTTGGGAGACTTCACTAAGCATAATTCTGTCCATCTCCGCCCATTTGATTTCGAAAGCTGTAATATGGCCCTCTCTGATGGCCGAGTAGTATTCCATAGTATATATGAACCAAAGCTTTTGTATCCACTCATCAAGTGATGGGCATCTGGGTTGGTTCCATAATCTACCTATAGTAAATTGAGCTGCTATAAACATTGATGAAGGCACATCGCTATAATACGCTGATTCTAAGACTTTTGAGAAAATACCCAGGAGTGGGATAGCTGGCTCGTAAGGCGGTTCCATCCTTAATTTCTTCACACTGCTTTCCATAGTGGCTGAACCAGTTTGCAGTCCTACCAGCAGTGTAATAGTGTTCCTGTTTTCCCACAGCCCCTCCAGCATCTGCCGTTGTTCGTATTCTTCATTTTTGCCACTCTAACAGGAGTGAGGTAGCATCTCATTGAAGCTTTGATTTGCATTTCCCTTATAGCTAATGATGTAGAGCACTTTCTCATATATTTATGGGCTTTCTGGCCTTCCACTGGAGAGAAGTTCCTTTTGAGATCTTTAACCCATTTATTGATTGGATTATTTGCGAGTTTGGATTTTAGTTTCTTTAGTTCCCTATATATTCTGGATGTTAGCCCTCTGTCCGAGGTGTAGCAGGCAAAAATTTTCTCCCATTCTGTAGGTTCTCTCTTGATGCTCTTGACCAGATCTTTAGCTGTGCAGAAGCTTTTTAGTTTAATTGCATCCCATTCATTTAATTTTCATTTTACAGCATGCTCCATAGGAGTTTTGTTAAGGAAGAAGCTGCCGACTCCTATAAGCTGTAGTGTTGACCTGACTTCTTTTTCCAGTAAATTTAAAGTTGTAGGTTTAATGTTCAGATCTTTGATCCATTTTGATTTAATTTTTGTGCAGGGCGAAAGATAAGGATCCAGCTTCAGTTGTCTACAAATGACTGTCCAGTTTGTCCAACACCATTTGTTGAACAGGCTGTCTTTCTTCCGCACTATACTTTTGCCCCCTTTATCAAATATCAAATAGTTAAAGATATGGGGGTTTGTCTCAGGATCTTTTATTCTGTTCCACTAGTCTTCGGTTCTGTTTTGATACCAATACTATGCTGTTTTTGCTACTACAGCTCTGTAATATAATTTCAGGTCAGGGATTGAGATGCCCCCTATTTCTTCTTTTCTATAGAGTAGTGTTTTGGCTTGTCTGGGTCTCCTGTTGTTCCATATGAACTTGAGAATTGCTTTATCTATATCTCTACCGCAGAGGATTTAAGACTAAGAAGTTTTTTATATGTGTGTAAATATAAAATATGTTTGCAATTTTTAATTTCTAAAATTTATAGTTTCCACTTTTTCTCTAAAAAAAACAATAGTTGGATGATTCATAACATATTTAAATAATATATATGATAAAAATTCCACAAATCATAAAAGGGAGAATATGAAAGTGTGATAATATCAAATACATGTTGCAGACCTATAAATATCATGCATGTGGAAAGAGAACAAAGGGCTGTAGGTAACAAACTAATGAAAAATCTAACAAAATATTTTTAAATTGTACATAATAAGGCAAGGATATAGGGCAAAAAAGAAGTAAAGAACTGATGGAATGAAGAGAAAACCTACATCGTAATGCTGGAATTAAACCCAAGCACAAATATGTTAAATGTAAATGTACCGACCATAACAAAGGGAGACAGTATCAAAAAACATTAAGAAGCAAGACCCTGTAATATACTTCCTGTAAGAAGTCCACTTTGAACACAAATGTGTGTGTGTGTGTATGTGTTTACACATGTTAGAGCAAAGATATGAGCTGCAGAGATACCCTACAAAGCAGTAATTATAAGAAAAGTGAAGAGATATTCCTAGTATAAGGAATGTTGCTTAAGATAAAGATGGAAACTTTAGAGCTATAAGAAAGCCAATTTCTCAAGAAGACATTACAAATCCAAAATATATATAAACTTAAAACCAGAGCTTGAAAGTACATGAAGCTGAAGCTGATAGTACTTAATGGAGAAACTGATAATCTGTTAACTATGGTTGGAGATTTTAACACTCTTCTCTAGTAATTGTTCAATTTCAAGAACACAGAACCGAAAAATCAGTATAGTAACTCTCCTTTCCAGTAAAAATTTATCATTTACAAGAAGAAAATCAGTGAATAAGAGATGGATTCTTGAAAAAAATTTCAAAATGCATTTCTATTTAACCAAACTGTCAAGGAGAAATCACAGAACAAATTAGGAAATACTTTGAAGTAACTGATAATGAAAATACAACAGGTGATATAATTAAAGCATTGTTTAGAGGTAAGTGTATACTTTTGAAAAAGATAACATTTGAACATCAATTCAAATGTCTTCTACTTTAAACAATTAGAAGAAAAATAAATATAAATTCAAAGTTAGTAGAAGGAAAAAAGCAGAAATCAATGAAATTAAATACAAAGAGACAAAAAGGAAAAAATAAAATTCAATGTTAGTTTTTAGAAAATATCAATAAAAACATAAATATCAAAAAGTAGAGATAAAATTCAAATTGAAAATACTAAATATGAAATAAAATATCATTATATCTCTTTTAAAACACTAAAAGAACAAGAAGGGTATAGTATAAACAACATTTGATTTTACAACTAGGCCAAATAAACTCCTTAAAAGATATAAATCCTAAAGCTAGAACAAAAAGAAATGGGAAGTATAAATTGTTCCATAATTATTAAATTGCATTTTTAATTAAAAGCTTTCACAGTACAAAATTTCAGGCCCTATTCTACTTTTTAATTCTGATGAACACATATATTATGCAACATGATCATCTGGGATTTATCTCAAGAATGCAAACTTATTTTTAATTATTAGAAATTAATGTAATTTCCCACATGAATAAATAAACAGGGATAATCTTGCATTCATCCTAATAAATTCAGAAGAAACAGAGGAAAAATCCAACATGCTTGATGAAGTTCCTAGCAATGTAGGGTTAGAGAATTTTATGTTCAACCTAGACATTGAGTTTCATACTTCTAGAAGAATATTTTTACATTTTATTTCTATTTCATTTTTAAATATGCATAGTTACTTTCATAGCCATTGTCTTCCTTGAACAGTTTTTAATTCATAATTTTTATTCCAAGGTTTATTACTATTAATATTTGATATGAAACTAAGAATGATACTGCATTCAATAATTCCAATGTGACTAAATAAGAATAGTTGGATAAATTGAAGTGACAAAAATTAAAATGTCAAGTCCCACTATTAAAATAAGAAGATTTAGAGGCTTGGGTGGTTGCTCAGAGGTTGGAGCACTTTCCTGAAAAGCGCATGGACCTAGGTTCAAACTGCAGCACCATGTGCACAACTAAGTGTCAGAATAACAAAGACCAGATGGAAAAATAAATAAAGTTCATTCTCTCTTTTTCTCCTTCTCTCTCAAAGAAAGAGATTTACAAATCTAGTCTTTAGACCCAAAATTAAATATAAACATTGGCCTGAAGGAGGATCAGATCAAAATAAATTGACCCACTTCAAAAACAAATAAAAATAAGAGGATAAATAGGAACAGAGCTGGAGGTATGAGGTTAATGAAGTATTTCAAAAAATATAATTTAAGTAAAAATATCATTAAATTAGAGGGTGATTTATTTTTATTAACATAATTATAATTTGAAAATGAATGTGAATATTCATGAACAGATATTTATGTACAAAAATAATCAAAATAAAAATAGAACTTTTTGAAATATAAGACCATATAAGTAGTAATAGAAATGTGGGAAATTAACACATCTCAATCTGACAGATCAATTAGGACAAAATTGAAAAAGAATAAATAGCAGTAGTTTTGTGTGGAGTGGATAAAAAGCAGACAGGCTCTAGGACCCTCATTCCTGCTTCAAGCACACAAACTTTGCATCTGTTGATAAGGGAGTTTTATTTTAAGTGCACAAATATTCCAGAGAAGATCTAATTTGCCAAAAAGTTAAATTGCTTTAAAATTATAAAAAAACTCCAAAATAATGTTTGTATGACACAATTAAAAATTACCTAAAAGGGGCTGGAGTGGTAGCTTAGCAGTTGGAGCATTTGCCTGGCATGTTCGAGGACCTGGGTTAGAACCCTAGCACAACATATACAACTAAGTGTTGGAGAAACAAAGGCCAGATGGAAAAATAAATAAAATTGGTTCTCTCTTTCTCTCCCCGCCCCTCAAAAAAAGAAAATAGTACCTAAAAGCGAATTTTTAATTTTTTAGTCTTAAATGAGAGAGTCCTTTTATTGCTAATAGAATACACTCAAAAATTGATCTTGTATCAGGGTAAAAAGATAGATTTATCAAGTTCCAAAAAAACAGAAACAGTATGTCACTACATCAAAACAAATATTTGGCTACATCTGATATCAAAGGAAAAGTCAGTCATAAATTTTTAGTATTGATCATAAATAATAATTATGTTGAACATTCAGCAAAGTTACATCATAGTGTAAATGTACTGATCAAGAAAGAGAAATTTGTAAATTATAAAAACAAACACATGAAACAGAGTGGTGAAAAATTCAAAATGCCTATTTTATTTTATTAATTTATTAAAGAGAGAAGAACAGTGAGAGAGAGAGAAAGGCAGAATCAATTTCATTTAGTTTTTCACGTGGCTTTCATTGCTCTGAGACTTCGTTGTGTACTTGGTGCTGGGGTTTGAACTTATGAACTTGCTCATGCCAGGCAAGCGTCAAAACCGTTAAGCCACCGCTCCAGCCCCCAAAATGCCTATTTTACAAAATCAATGAAGTAGACAACCTCCAACAAAGTTAATCATTTAAAAATCATTATAGTTAATATTTATTTCTCATGACTATTTCTAATGAATTTATAAGATCTTACCATACTCCTCTAAATAATTCTGAGAATCATTTATTCATTTATTTCATAAGCTTATTAAATATTAATAATATACCCAACACTCTATGAGGCACTGTGGACGTACTACTGAAACAGGAATTGAATTTACTACCTTAGAGATATTTGCATTCTCAAAAAATAAATAGAGGAAACTAAATTCATAAAATTTAGTCAAATTTCCTAAAGTCACATAGCATCTTTGATCAACTTGTGTTTGAGCACAGATTTCCTTGAAGACCCATCTTCCCAAGTAATATGTAATGTTTCCTATACAGGAAAAATAGAACACACGTACAAATACCATTAAAATTATAAATTAGATACAAAAAATAATATCATTACAAATATTTTTTGTCTTCTAGCTCTATGCTAAGCACTTCAAATTGCTTGATGCTCACAAGTACTCTCTGACATAAATAGTAATATTCCCACCATAGTTTACATTTAAGAAAACAAAAAATGAGATGTTGAATACCTTTTAGTTACAGAGAAACTTTTATACCCAGGAAATCTGACTGTGGAGCCCACATAACTACTACCAGTTAGTACTCATGATAAGGGAATATTTTAAAAACTTAGAAAAGTACTATTTCTATGTTACTCCTACAATATTGAACTTATGACTAAAATAGCTGATTTTCTAGTGAACCATGAATTACCAAATTTGACACAAGCAGAATTTTAAACACAGTATAGAAAAAGAAAACACAGTAAAAAAGCTAATCACATGGATTACCTGGGAAGGCCCAGGTAACTTTTTGTGAGAGTCTAGTATTCCAGAAGAAAGAGCTTCCCTGCTCTTTAAGTTAATACAGAATATATAGGAGATAGGACTGTTTTGGCATGTTTACCAAGCAATATCCATCACTATGATATCACATCTGTCAAAGCTTACTAGACACTCCAGCCACAAACTAATAAATACGCACACACACAGCAACACTGATCAGGTACATTTTCATCTTTAAATACAGATACAAAAATTCTAAAAATTGCAAATAAATTCTAACACTTATTATAAGAAAAATATACCGTAATGCACCAGTTATTCCAAAGGGGAGAATTCAATTTTTCTGGTAAGAAGCAGAAACAGTGCCTAAACAAAGAAGCAAGAATTGCCAACTCTTTGATCCAGAAATTTCAATTTTATGCCTTATTCCTAAGAAAATAAATCAGAAAGGCATTTATTATAGTTGTGTTTATAATAATGACAATTGCTTTTGATTCCTATAAGAAAAAAAACTTTTCTACTAAAATAATATTTTGGGAAAATATCCTGCTTCTATAATCTATGGCAGATTGTTACAAGATATGTAAGTAGGATACACGAAGTGCTTTGTTATTTTAAAAAAAATCTCAGCTGGCTATACAAGCAAGAACCTGGCTGATGATGAGGCATTTAGGACGAGTCTCAAAGGATTGGTAGGATTTTAACAGATATGATGGGAAACACAGAGAAATGTGTTTCTGGGTCAGGAGATGTGGAAGGAGGTAGTGAGAAATAAACGGGAAAAGTCCAGAGCATGAAGTATATTAAATATAGATAGCAATAAATAAATCAGTGGAACAGAACTGAGAAGCCTGAAACAGACTCAAGAATGTGAGTTACATGACAGATCAAGTGTGTAAGATTATATTAAAAAAGCAACATATCGCATTTTATAGTAACAGGCATTTTACTTGTTTAACAACAATGAAATAATTGTATTTCCTGTCTCACACAAAAATCTTTAATATAGTCCAGATGCATTAAAAATCAAAATATGTAAATGTAATTTTAAAAAATGCTACCAAAAATTCTGTGGAAAATATTGAAATGAATGGATTTAGAGATAATTTTCCACCCCCCAAAAAAGTTCATAGTTATGAAGGAAACTATAGACATGTGTATTTCTCCCAAAAGGTTTATAAAATTGTATCACAGATGCCATGTAAGCTAACAGTACGAGGAGGAAGAATATTTTAAAGAACAAAGTCCTAAAGGTCCTAATGTACAGAATGATAAGAAAAAACAATGCAAACAGTCAAATTAAAAGAAAGAAAAATAAGCAAACAATTCATAGAAACATTAATGCAAATGACCAGTGAAAATATGAATAGATGTTCAGCTTTCTTGGTGATGAGCAAAATATTAATTAAATAAGCAGCAAAATACCACATTTTACCCATCAATATGGACAAAAATTAAACCAATCCCATACAGTGCTGGCAAGGGTGCGAGGAAAGAATCATACATCATGGATAGGGGTAGGAATTGCCACTCTATTATTGAAAAGCAATCTCACAATTCTTATGAAAATAAAAAAGCATGCCCTTGATTCATAAGTTGCACTTCTGTGAAAGGCTGTTGCAGAAAATAAAAGCAATAACAGTACATGGCTTGTGCAAGAGGGTCTACAGAAGCATTGTTCTGCAGTGGCAAAAAAAGAAAGAAAAGAATCACACAAAACTTACCACACTGAGTATCTATTGGGGCAGTTGCTTAAATTCTGGTACATCTAAACAATGGAATGATATGCAACTATTAATCAGAATAAGTCAGGCCAATATTATTGGATATGGTCTTTTAGTAACAAAAAAACAAGTAGACAGTGTTTACTTTTTTTCTGAAAGAGAGAATCTTTTATTTAGTTTTTCTTTTTTAATTTTTATTAAGGAGTTGAATTATTGTACAATTATAAATGCATATAAAGTAAAATATAATATGTATATATTCTTAAACCAGTATTACCCTCACATCACCCATACCCCAGTCTCTTGACTCTTCTATATTTTACCCCTACAAATAATATACATGCTTAGATTGTGAATTTCCAGGATTAAATGATTCCATAAGTATTATTTGTATTCTTTACATTTTTTTAAAAGGAAACAAAAATAATAGCATATGTGTGGATGTAGGTATCACAGAGATAACATGGGAGATTACATGTAAACTGTTGCTTATTGTTGCAGAAAGTAGTAATTTATCAGATATGGGGGCAGAAAATGTTCTTTAGTTCATCCCTTTGACTCCTTTCAATAAGCACACGTTCAATAAGTACAAAAATTGTGTCATATTACTTATGTCATTTTAAAAATATAATCTTTAAAACATAAAATGTAATGTATTAAAGTATGCAAAATAATGTCTCTGAATTGCTTTGCTGAAATGTGAAAGAGAAGGCAGCTGTGCTTTTGTAATCTATTATCAGACAAAGCACATGGTGGTGAAGTATATCAACCAACACATGGTCCTTAATTGTGATTACATTTTATTACACTCAGCCTATTAAGTGCTTAAATTGCCAGATAACAGAATCTATGCTCTTAATAGTGGAAAGTGTATTAACCATATTTTTGCTCCCTATTATAGCCCTGTTCCAACAATCACATGGATGAAGGTTAATGGTTATATTCCTAGTAAGTCACGACTGCGGAAATCTCAGGCAGTGCTGGAAATACCAAACGTGCAGCTAGATGATGCGGGCATATATGAGTGCAAAGCTGAAAACTCTCGTGGAAAAAATTCCTTTCGTGGACAATTACAAATATACAGTAAGTGTTCTCAGCTAAGCATGATGTTCTAGTCCCAAGTGTCAAACTGAAATGCAAATTTAATTAAACATTGTTGGTTAGGTACATAAATACCAAGTAATAATTTATAACTGTACTTGTTTTGCATATTAAAGTACCACATAAAATTATCCTACATGCAGAAATGTTTTAAATTAAAAATAAATGAGAGATTACCAGTCTGTTTGTACAGCATACACAGTTGACATCCTTAAAAAATGAGATTTTCTTGGCACCAACACTCACTGTCCTTTGATAAGTTAGAAATCTTACTTTATTGACTTATTCTAACCTTTGGCCTGAATCAGGAGTCAGGAGTCTATCGCCCATTAGCCAGATTCTGCCCAGCTGCTGTATTTAGTAATTACAGTTTTATTGGAACACAGTCAATTCATTTACTCATGTATCATCTATGTCTACTTTTTGCCTGGCTATGGCAGAACTCAAGAGACAGAGACCAGCTGGCTTGAATGACTGAAATATTTGCTATCAGGCACTTTGCATAAAGTTGGCTAACCTCTGGCCTGAATTAATACATCTGTATTATAAATCACCCCAGTGGCCTGCAGGTATTTATGCATTCCACCAATGTCAAAGAGCCAAACAGGTAATGTGTGAGAAGGAGGAAAATCTGGTTCAAAATTTTTCAGTCTCATTTTTGCCTCTACGGATCACAAATCACATCCAGTTTTCACATTTGCTTTTACAATTACGTAATGGGTATTATATTCTCATTTGCTAAATGGAGACACACAAAAGGAGAGGACCACAATAAGCCAGAGCACTGAAATGAGCAAATATCAAAATTGCATGTGACTGATTCCTCTAAGTAGCAATGATTGTTACTGTATCTCAAGACAGTTCTCCTACAAAACTAAATGTTTAGTACAGGAATTCTTTTTCTGATTTTTTTTCCTTCAGTACTGGGTATTGAGTGCAGGGGCACTTTCCACATCCCCATCCCTTTCCCTTGTTTGTTTTGCTTTGTTACTTTGAGACTGTCTTGCTAAATTGCCAGGATGGCCTTGAAATTGGGATCCTCCAGAGTCACTGGGATTATAGGCATGAATCATCACTACTGGATTTTTAAAAGGATTCTTCAGGATTATTAAAAAATACTATTAATATGTAGATTCAACCTCTTTCTTTAGAGAGGATCTGTACCAGAAGGGCTGAACTGGAGAAGGCAACCTGAAAGAAAAAAAAAAATAGTCATTTAAAAATTTCTAAGATTGAAAGACCAGCACCGGTTTTGTTATTTTTAGACCATGAATGCCACATTTGAATGAAATCTATAAAATTCATTATTTTGAATGAAACTCAAAGTATTCATAACTGTTCATAATCCCTCAAGGTAGGACAGGTCTCTACCATAAGAGGGAAAATGTTGGTATACCTGAGTGGAACAGTGATTAACCTTCAAATGCATTATGTAATTTTATCCTCACAGCAATAAAGTATCAAGTAATTTATACCCCCCTTTCTAGATAAAAACAATCTGATTCCAAAAGACAAACATTCAACCAGGATTTAACTACCTAAGAGCATGTGTGCTAGAATGCACACAGAGACAACAAGGAATTCCCAAAACTCTTAAAGCTACAGAGGAATTGTCCTAAACATCTCTGTTGTGAAGAATGGTCCACATTTAAGTAGAAGTAGTTATACAATATGGAGACTGAGCCTCCTACGTGGTCCAGCTCTATTTGCTCTCCCTCCTTACTCCAGCACCTTAATCCATACTCATTTATGGTCATTATCAAGAATGTTGAAAAGAACTGCTTTAACTCAAAATTACTGGTATAGTTTCTGATGAGACGGTATGTCACTAAGGAATGATCTGTGGGCTCTCCTTGTCACACAAATTTACATGATTGCATTAGGACAGCCAGGTAAAGACAAACTTGCCTAAAGTGCACATCACTCTGAATAGAAAAAAAACAATTGATGTTGTTATCTAAAAAGAGAAACCAGGCCAGCAATAGCTGAATGGCGCACAGGTCTGACAAATCAGGTTATGCATTATTCCAAATAACCTGTAGTTATTAGGGTTCCCTATGACAAATGAGGAAGTTAGGTCTAAATGTACTGAAAAGCTTATTACACAAGAAGTCATTAACAGAAGCCAAGGATGTAGCGCAGCGGTAGAGCACTTGCCTAGCACATTTGATGCCCTTGATTTGATCTCTAGCACCTCAAAAACAATAAAAAAAAATCAGTACAACCAGAATCCAGCTTAGAACTGGTAACGACTCCTACCTTCACCTCCAGCTATAGGATGTTACCTCTCAGTGAGATGTGGCTGACCTGAGACCAGGCACGGGATGGAGAGCAGATAATTCCTACCTACTCTATTTTATTTATATCAGAGAGATTTGTTTGATACATTCAAACCCTTGCCATTCATTCTTTTCTTGAAAATAAATTACATATTTACTGCAGGAGATAATACATGATTCTGGATTCCTGATTAATGATTTCATATATATAAAAATTTTCAAACTTGTTTCTTTAGAGATATATATTCCCAAACTCGAATTCTACTTTTATTATGAATGTGCACGTTCAAAGTTAATAGAAAACGAAGTTGAAGTTAATCCATGGGCAATGGATTGGGGTTGAGGAGTAAGTAATATTTATTGTACTCAATCATCATAGTAGCCCACTGAAGTAGGAATTACCATCTGCAGCTTACAAATGAAATTCATTAAAATTAAGTAACTCATTCCCAATCACATATTAGAGCATAGGAGCACTGGGACTTGAAACTGTATTCACCCCCAACTATATAATCTTTCCAACATACCACATTACCTCTCACTGGCCCGCAGCTAAGAGTCAAAACATGAAAAGTGATCTACGTGGGTAAAATATGTTTACTGCTCAGTACTTAAGAGTGCAAGAACAATGAAGGAGGCCAATAACACTTAGCATTTATCAGTAGAGAGCAGCAGAATTTCTAATGACAAGAGATAATAAGCAAGAGTTTTCTTTATGCACATCTGCTTACTGTTTTAAAAAATGTAACCCAGAGACTGATCTGAAGCTCAAATGTATTACATAAGTAGTTGCCAATATACTGTACATCTGGTGAGTTTTTAACAGCTTCTGAGTTTAAAGTGCCATATGTCTCCTCAGTTTTCCTCACCCTAAAAGAGGTGGCCTTTAAAAAGCTAGATAAAAGAAGTTATTTTATTTTAAATATTGTCCAACCTGGAATTTTGTTTTTCCAGATAGGCAAAGATTCCCCACAGTGCAGACCATGTCTTAGTGTATGTTGGTGCCACATTATTACTCAGAAACTAAAGCCAATGTCTTTCATTACCTGCAGTCTTCTCCTAAAGAAACCTTAAAATACCTTGTTTATTTCTAATTTCATATTACTGAAATTTTTGATGTTTTTCTATGAATCTTAAAAGTGTTCTGCTATCTTCTTTCTCATCTCATAGCCTCAGATAAATTCAGTTTGAAATCCAGCATTTGTTTTTTTAAAATGTTATCACTGCCCTTTGGCATCTTTTTTGGCTTGGTCCAGATAGTATAAACCTGTTGTCTTATGCAATACCATACAGAGTAAAGAAGAAATCTATTGTAAAAGTTGAATTTCTCTTGTATTAAATATAAACTACATGTTCCAAGTATATCATGAAGGATGACAATTCAAAAATTCAAATAGCCTTAATGTTTATCCAATGATGATGTTAAATTTATTTTTATAATATTGAGCTTAACTTCATTGTAACATGATATACTACCCACATTTCAATTTGTATGTGTGTTTGCATTTGGACTTGCTTGAAAGCTCTTACACTTAATAAATTGGCAAGAAGTTAATATATATACTGATTGTGAATTTAGAGAAGCAGTCAAATGGCATCATTTACACAGTTTAGAGTTGTTTTTCCCATTATGGGATATAGATATAGATACATCCATCCTGTATAGACTGTACAAAGATTTATAAATATTTATAAATAAAGTCATAGTTTAGTAAGATCTGAAACCACTTCTTTTATATTTCAAGAAATGATGAATTTATAGCATCTTTAACAGGAAGGGCAATGTTATAGATCATTTTTATTTATAGTATTGCTGGCAAAATGAATTTAATCTTTCAGTTGCATCTTGCCCACTAGATTTCAAGGTGACAACAAAAGACATTGTTGCATGTTTGCTATTGTATTCTCCATGTAAGCACTGCATGTATGGTGGTATCCAAAATCATTTGTAAAAAAGGAAAGCAGGATTTAATTCACTACAGTGGCATTAATCACTTATTTAATTCCCATGACAAACTTATTTGAAAATCAGCACTCCAAATATTACCATTTTATTTATATTTGAAGAAATATTATTAAAATTCTATTTTCCAGATGACAAAATTTATTTTAATGTTGAGTTTGTACTTCCTAGTTTTTCATTTTAGTGAATTTTTAAGATAATTTCTTTATTTTTAAAGAGAGAAAGAGAATCAATTTTTATTTATTTTTCATCTGCTTCTGGTTTCTCTGATACCCATTTGCGTACATGGTGCTGGGGTTCAAACTCAGGTCCTCATGCATGCCATGCAAGCACTCTAACTGCTGAGAGCCACCTTTCCAGCTCAGACAATTTCCTTTTCATACCCACAAGCTGCATGTCCCAGCATAAACTATAGTTCATTAAAAGAATTATCATTAAACACAGTATCCATATTTTAATTACATAATGTAGTATAATGTGTTTATAGTGCACATGTATGTGTGTATGTGTTAAATTAACACTACTCCCAATGATCTCATGAATGAGCTGGGCATCATATTATAACCAACCAAAAGATTCAGTAATTATTGAAGTTCAGTGTCTAGAACATAGGAGTGATTACAACTAGCAAGAAATAAATGAGAATTGTTTTTTGTTTTTTTTTTTTTTTGGTTCTTTCTCCTCATAAATCAGCTTTGTTGTTTTTCTTTTTTTGGAGGAAGGTGTGTTTTGTTTTTATTTTTCTGAGTTTTTTATTTTTTGTTTTCTTTTTTGGTACTAGGGATTGAACCCAGGAGTTCTTAACCACTGAGTCACATCCCCAGATCCTCTTTATTTTTATTTTGAGGCAGAGTCTCACTAAGTCACTGAGGCTGAACTTACAATTCTCCTGCCTCAGTCTCCCAAATCATTGAGATTACAGGAGTGCACCACAGCATCTGACTGTCGTCGTCCCTTTGGACCCATGTTCTGATGTTCGTGTGTGGTATCCTTCAACAAACCATGCTTTTATCATACTTTCCTTGATGTTGAATTTAGACCTCCTCTGTCACAGTATGAACTTATGTGTGGGACAACTAGTTCTGTATACCTAAACCTCTCAGATTAAGTACCATACAGTATGAGATGAGTGAACAGGAAAGAGTGAAAGATCAAAGCCCTCATCAGCACAGGTATAGTAAAATGTTTTGTAGGTTTTTTTTTTTTTGGTTTTTTTGCTGAATGTTATTCTAGAAAGAACTAATACATTCAGTTCAATATCATTTCATGGTTCTCTTCTTTTACTGTTTTAAACAGTGTACATGCAAAAAGAATCACTTTTATCTACTTCTTATGAAGGAAAAATATTTAACTTGGATTTTACATAATTGCAGCATTATCTCCCTCTTCATAAAGGATTTTTATTACAATTTAAATTATTTAATTTAAATTGGAAAAATGTAATTAAATTAAGAAAAATGTTATATTAGGTAAAATTTGAATTCATGGATTTAGTTTTCAAAACCATTCAATTCTATTGGGGGAAAATGTAAATATTACATAATAGACTATGATTTTCCTTCTACCTGTGCTAGTGCTGTCCAGGTACTTTCAAAGTGTGATGCCTCTGCATAACTGACTTCCACTAAAATGCCCTGGTGCCTTGGGTGAAGCAAGCCACTTTATCTTGAAGTGAAAATATATAAATAAATAAGATATACTTCACATAATTTACAAGAGTATCTTAAGTCATCAACATATTTCCACTTCTCTCTCTCTCTCTCTCTCTCTCTCTCTATATATATATATATATATATATATATATATATGTATCCTGTGCAATATATGTATATATCCATGCGTACATGTTTTAGACACAGAACTATATACAACTATATACATATATTGCACAGGAAATACAGTTCTGTGTCTAATGCAGTACTATTCTTCTTCAAAACACATGGTTAGGTGGATTGCTAAAAATAAAAATAATTAAATGCTATGAATTTTTCATGTGGATTTTTGTGACATGTTTGAGAAACTAAATCTTACCTCTTTAATGTTTAAATATTTACAGCCTTCCCACACTGGGTAGAAAAACTGAACGACACTCAGTTAGACAGTGGGAGCCCTCTCCGATGGGAGTGCAAGGCCACTGGAAAACCCAAACCCACATACAGGTGGCTGAAGAATGGAGTGCCACTTTTGCCTCAGGTACTCTTGGGAACTATTAGCCGGTTGCAGGGTGACTTAGGTGAGATTTGACACAGGACATAAATAGCCTTGTTTAGTCTTACCAAAAACTATTTCCTATTCCTGCCTTATGTGTTTGGAGTGAGAAATACAATAGATATATAAGCAAAGTTTTTTATTTGCCTCATTACATTTTTAAGTAACACACTATGTATTTTTTTACTAGCTCCTATAAATTCACTGGAAAATATCATTGATCATTACAGACATATTGCCATTTTAGATGACCTTTAGAGAGCACATAGCTTTCTGCCATCATTTTGAAAATGATGGGGTTCATCTCTTGAAGTAGAGTTACTTGCCCAGAATCACAAATCTGATGAGAGGACTAGTCTCCTGTGTCATTGGCAAGGTTCTTTCTGTGACACCTGCTATTCAACATCTTACTAAATGTGTAAACATATTACATGTCTAAAACAACCTGAAAAGTTCTCAATTCAAGTTAATTACTATTTAACTGCAGAATGATGGCAATAATTTTAACAGCTTTGTTCCTTGATTGTGCCCTTTGCAGGAAGGAGAATAAAGGAGCAATAGCTCATTATTTATGACCAAAATGGAAGTGAAGTGTATGAAGTTTTGACTCTGATTATGAGTCCTGCCCAGTCCTGCCACTGTCATGGCGATTCTTGTCTGTCATTTAACTCAGTCTGTTCATTTTTAAAACACAAATATTGGATCAGTTCACTCCCAGTTTTATTTTTTCCAACTTTTCCTTCTTCTAAAGCTAGTGAAGACAAGACAAACTGCAATTATGCAAAAAGCCAGATACAAATAAAAAGAGCTGTAGCTTTGCAAAAGAAAATTTGAAGGCTCTCTCTACTACTTCTAGGAATATACACCTTGAGAAAAGGCTGTGTTGGTCATTTTTCTCTCTCTCCCTCTCTCTTTCACCCCCCTCCTTTTCCCTCTCCCTCTCTTATTTTCTTTCTTTCTTTCTTTTTGTGGCACTGGGGATTGAATTCAGGGTTTCATGCATATTAGGCCAGTGCTTGAACACTGAGCTACATCCCCAGACACTTTTTAAGTTTTATTTTGAGGCAGAGTCTCACAAGATTGTCCAGGCTGACCTTTAAATTAAAAATCTTTCTGCCTTGGCTACCAGAGAAGCTGGGATTCCAGGCTTGTATCCTTTGTCCAGTTTGCTAGTTATATTTCTATTCCAAGCCTTAAATAACATAAATTCTACTGACAGATGTTTGCTAAGTAAATGGATTTATTTTGAAAATCTTGTTCAAATACCTGTTATTTTCATTGACAAAGCTCTGTGAAGATTTAAAAAAGTATTTGATTGGAATTAAGTAGAAAAGGAAGCTGGCTGTTTAACATTTTTAATTAAAGGTTTCTTTTTGAAATGTACTCTTGGCCTTAATTTATCTTAGTTTGTACATGCTCAATCTTCTCTTTTCTGCTTTAAGTGCATTCTATGATGAAGCTTATATTTTCTGACCAGTAATTTTAGGTACAATCCAGTTGCAGTGCAGGTTTTTATGTGTGTTAGTTTGTTAGGAAATGAGAGAAAAGGGAAGTTTCCAGTTGGATCAATAGACTGAAAGGATTGTTCTTAGGATCTGGGCTGTTGTTAACCTTGATGAGCTGTTTACATCCTCCTTCCTTACCACCATGAAATCTCTACTTCCCCTTTACTAAGGGAATTGCAATGGAAGTATCATTTGCTACCTGCCTTTCACAAGTTCGAGAAATCTGCAAAATTTCAGCTCAGATTAAAAACAAAACTGAAAGTAAAACTCCACAGAAAACTACAGGAAAATATAGCTATACTTTCCTAAGTGACCAAGAGGTACTTATAATGTACAAGAGACATAATAAAATAATGAAGAGTAATTTGTGTTACTAAATCTCCAAATAGTGGTTAGCTGGATTAATTAGAGGCTTTTTCTTAGTTGTTTACTTTCTAGATGAAATTTTTTTTTATTCCATTACAGAGTAGGGTTGACATGGTTAATGGAGTATTGACGATCCACAATGTGAATCAATCGGATGCTGGAATGTATCAGTGTTTGGCTGAAAATAAATATGGAGCCATTTATGCGAGTGCTGAGCTGAAGATTCTAGGTATGCAATTTCTAAGTAAATAAGTAGAAAAGAAGGGTTGCTTCCTTTCATTCTCTAATTCTTACTGTACTGAAGTTTTATGATGTGATTTTAAAAATCTATTTTATGGCTTAAAAAGAAATACTATGTCTTGCTGATTATTTGTAAGGTTTAAGAGAACAGGTTAATATTATATACAGTTTGTCCAAAAATTTTTTTCTTTATGTAGCTTTTCTAACTTTAGTCTTAATCTTGAATGGTTTATATATTTTTGCTGCAGCATTCAATAATTAATTCTATACTCCCCTCATGTAACCAAGAATGTTACCTGTTGTCTCCCCATATTTTGTTCATTTTTTCCATCACTTAATATATCTCAATTGTATAGACATAATATTTTAATGTTGTCATGACATTCACTATATTGCTGTATTATGAACCTGAAATAGTCCTGAAATATACATGGAATTGACCGATAGGTATAAATACCTATCTCAGATACTGGAGACTTGCAGGCATATCTTTCAGAGACAAGAGCCCTTGATAAAAATCAGATAAAAAGAATGAGCGCTCATGCATAGATGAACAGTTGCAGTTGCAGCAAATTACATACAAATTTTAAATGAAATTCAGATAATCCCATGCCTTAAAAACATATTTCTTTTAAGACGTTCAATTGTGTATAATACTGAAGTAAAATATGGATTAAATTAAGACTCATAGGGAGGAAATAGACTGCACTGGATTGTCTTCTCCACAAGTAACAGTCATCTTTCCAAAGAAAGCCAGACTTCCTTTGTTGGCCCCTTGACCTTCTGCCCACATTAACCATCTCTTTCACAATTGAAGCCAGTAATTATAATTAAAGCATGTCCCTTTTTTTTTTTTAAGAGAGAACAGTGAGAGTGAGAGAGAGAGAATTAATTTTTATTGAGTTTTTCACATGGCCTTCATTGCTCCACCACTTAGTTGTGTACATGAGTGCTGGGGTTTGAACTCCTGTACTCCCACGTGCTGGGTAAGCGCCATAACCTCTAAGCCACTGCTCCAGCCCCAAAGCATGTCATTTTTGAAACATTCTTCACCTGTGGACCAACAACATATGAAATCATCATCTTATAGAAGAAAGATATCAATTAATAATAAGTTAAATTTTGTGTTCATACCATATAGATAATGGTCTTATGAGCAATATATCTTAGAAGAAAAGATTGAACAGTGTAGATGACTCACTGATTAGACATTATTATCATCACTTCAGTTGGAACTAACACTTTGTTTTAATAGCTTCAGCTCCCACCTTTGCCCTGAATCAACTGAAAAAAGCAATAATTGTTACCAAAGACCGAGAAGTCCTCATAGAGTGCAAACCTGAAGGCTCTCCAAAGCCAACTATCTCTTGGAAGAAGGGGGATAAAGCAATAAGAGAGAACAAAAGGTAAGAAATCTATTTTATATCAATCTCTTAGCATCAAATATTTTTGAGGTTGCAGATGACACACACAAAGATACAAGAAAGAGTCTTCCAGATATTGTGAGATATTTTATAAACTAATTGAAATGTGCTTTTGTCTATTTAGTGTTTTTTAAAAGAAAATCAAAGTTCTGCCTTAGTATAGTCAGATTTCTTTTGCCTCCATGGGGTGTTATCATTATTTGAGAATTTTACTGGGTTATAAAGAAAGCAAACACTTTCATTAAGCAAGTTATCTTTGCTTTTCATTTTGGATCAGCAAATTTGGAGACCCACAAATTATCTATGATCATTTCCAAGGGTTATGTTTTCCTTCAGTGTTAACATTAGAAATAATATGAGCGTATTCTGGATCTTCTGGATGATCGCTTTATGATAGAATTTGTGCCATGTGATATCTGTGCCAATGTTTGCCTTTTTAAAAATCATGTTGGTGAAAAAATAGGATTACTTTGATTGCCACAGGTAAATGTGAAATGTGCCAAAGAATGTTTAACATGTAAACTTCTGTCTTTGTCAAGTAAAACCAGACTATCACATCAATTCAAATGGAGAAAACTGAAGAGGGAATCAAATCACCACATTGCAATCTATGTATGCCAGTCGTTATCATATTGATGTTACAAATGGTAACTGAGATTTGATAAAATGATATTCTATATTACTGTTTTAGACATTTGTTTTCATTTGGTCTGTAATAATAAGGAATTTGACTTGCTTTATGTCCAAAGGTAAGTAATATTATAGTTAAGATAATTTAAGTCATTTTAGGGGTCTATTTGAATAATCCTTTAAGTAATTTTGAAGCTTTTTGAAAAATTTGACAAATTTTCTGAGAGTATTTTTGTTTCTCACTAAGTTTAAGATACACCGATATAAACTATCTGTCTAACATGAAATAAGTTGTGGAATACTTGTGTTTAGTTAAGTCTCAATGATCTATGCTGCCTGAAAAGGGTGATCACATTGGGTTGGAATAGGTCACAATGTGCAACTTATTTTCAAAGAATATTATTTCACTCTCTTATTTAGGGGCTAAATCACAGATTGTGAAATCAGTGTTATATATAGTTGAAACAATGAAATAATGGTTGAGTTTTCTTGGAATATTGCTTATAGAAATATTTTTTAAATCCCATACAAATCTTATTAAGCAGAAGAAAATTATTTTTTATTTTTGTTTGTATTGAAAACTCAGTAATTTGCATTGCTAGGTTAGCATGTTTTAGTATATTAAGAAAATTCTACAATGTTGTCAAATATGTAAAATGTTGTCAGTGTAAGCTATTCTACTTGAAATGCATTACTTTGTTTTTGAGTTTTGGGATGGTACGTGAGCCTTGTGTGGTATATTGCCATTCACCATAAGAATGTTGAACTATTCAAAAAATATCACATTGTGGGTTGTAAATCTGAATTGCCATCTCTTTTACTAAAGCAAAGACATTAACACAGGCAATGATATTAGGAATTTTCTATTACAACAACATACATAAGTTACACTTGTTGTTTTCTGGAAGTTGAAAAATACACCATGTGAATTTTCCATTTCTTATTCCTATATCTTCTCATTGCTAACTGTCTTAACAAAAGATGACTGAACTCAAATGGAGATCACTCATTTTTTTTCCAGATGTCATTTATTCTGGTTATAGTGTTATTAGGAAGGAGAGTAAAAATGAAATATTTTTACATTTATTCAAATAAAAGCAAGTTTTGACCATGTTTATGTTGTAGTCTGCCTATTCCAATCTGTACATTCCAGGTTTAATAACAAACAATAAAAGTATAGTGCATTAAAAGTCCACAGGCCCTCATAAAAAGCTTAATGCCAAAAACACATTTAATCCAATCAATAAATAGGCTGAAGAACTGAAAAGAAATATCTCATCAGAAGATACAGAAGGCCAATAAATATATGAAAAAAAATGGTCAACATCTCTAGCAGTCAGAAAAATGCAAATCAAAACTATACTAAGGTTCTACCTCACTCCAATCAGAATGGCAAAGATGAAGAATACAAATCACAACAGATGCTGGAGGGGTTGGGGAGAGAAAGGAACACTAACATACTGTTGTTGGGACTGCAAACTTGTACAGACACTCTCAAAAGCACTGTGGAGACTCAAGAAATTAGGGAAGAAACAACCATATGACCCAGCTATCACGCTCCTGGGTACTTTCCCAGAAAAGCTAGAATTGGCATGCTACAGAGATACAGCTACATCAATGTTTATAGCTGCAAAGTTCACAATAGCTAAATTATAGAATCAAACCAAATGCCCTTCAGTGGATGAATGGATCCAAACACTGTGTACTGTGATGTGATTGATTATATATATATATGCATATATGTATATATACACACACACACACACACACACACACACACACACACATATAATATCAGAGAAAGAAATGAAGTTCTACTCATCTACTAAAAAGAATGAAATCATGGCTTTTGCAGGTAAATGGATGCAAATGAAAAAAAATTATGGTGAGTGAAATGGTTGAATATTTTCTCTCATATGTAGAAGCTAGAGTAAAACTAAGGGTAGGATGAAAGATAAATTTATATAGTACACTCACTAAAGTTGGAATAACACATGATCTGGGGGAAGTCTAGATATAAAGGATGGAAGGGGGATGAGGAGAGGGAGAAGGGTAGGATGGGGAGGGATAAAGGGGCCTATAAACACTATATGGTACATTTTACTCCTCTGAGAAGCTAAAGAACACTCATACAGACATTTAAAACTAGAAAATTTAGAAAAATTATATATATATATTTATATATGTGTGTATGTATATATACACACATTAATAACTATAATTGGGGATAATACAGTGGAGGTGTGAATCCAGGGAGTGGGCAGAGGATGAGAATCCTGAGTAAGAATTGGGTTCAGGATACATTGTCATTACTTGTGAATGTATGAATGTGTAACAACAGATCACTTCACTATGTAAGACTATGTTGTACCAACAAAATAAATAAATAAACAAATGAAGCATCTATAAAAAGAAAAAAGAAAGTCCACAGGCATAGTAGCGAAATACCTTTTCACTAATAGATGATTTTTTTAGTGTATCAGCCAGTCAAAGGTATAAAGAATACAATCCATGTACAAAATTTCAAACCTATGTATTGAACATTCCTTAAGACAACTTCTCAGTTACACTGACAATATATTTTCTCATAGAAACTTTAGATCACTTCTGTTATAAAGTACACCAGTCATTTGATAACAGTTGTAAATTTAAATTTAAATAGAAAGGTAACTGTCAGAATACTGTTAGGACAACAAAAAGTTTGTGTCGTATATATTTCACATTTAGTGCACATTCAACTCATGGTTTCTTTTCATGGAATATAAGTATGCACAATGTTGACACTATGTTAAAACTGTTCTCACTCATCCAAGCAATAACTTGAAGAACAATGTTAAACAAATTGGCTTTATCCTAAATTAACAGTTTTCACAATTATTTTGGATTCATTCATTTAAAAAATGAGAAACATTGGAAATCATGTCCAAGTAAGTGCAAGTTATTACAGGTAAAAATAAATAATAATATATTGGGGAAATGATCTAAAGTAATGATATATTATAAAACATACATTCAGCTGTGGGAAATACGTCACTTTTTTAAAGAGAGAAGGAAAGAGAGAAACAATTTTTTATTTAGTTTTTCATGTGGCTTTAGTTACTCTGAGACTACGTAGTGTACATGGTGCTGGGGTTCAAACCAGTGTACTTGCTGATGCCAGGCAAGTGCTATAACCACTGAGCTACCACTCCAGCCCCCATCAATCACTTTTCAAAGCGTAAAATTGTGTGTGTAGCAATGGTATAGAAATGAAATAAAGAATTCAAATTGCTAAAAAGTCACCTAAGTCTCCAAAACAGTCATGAACGCACACACACAGGTGAATCTGAAAGTAGGGCTAAAAGAAATGTAACTCTCAACTGTAAATACAACGTCATAACATTCGGAGGTTAGAGTCAATCATTTGTTTTATCAGAAAAGTGCTAAATGATCAACTGATTTACCATTTTCTACCATATTTTGACAGAATCATCTAGACTTTGTTTTGTCTCTATTGGGAGGGGACCTTCAAAACACAGCACTTTCCTTATTTGTCTGTTTTACTAAGAATATTCAGAAATCATTATGCTAAAGTTTAAAATTTGATAATAGCTAGAACCATATGACTTTCAGAAGAAATAGAATTACCATATATATCTCCTGTTTATATATTATAAAATGCTTCACTCATTTGGTCCTAAATGTATGCCTAAAACATACAAGAAAACATTATATCAGAGATCATAAGTTGTTCATAGTTGGTGGTGGTTTATATCATGGAGGAGTCACAGGATGATCAATATGAACTGCTCCTCAAGCATTCAATCACATGATGATGACAGATCGTAAGTCTAGAAGTCTATAGCACTATAATTTGTGAAGCATTTTAACATTATAACAATATTATACAGCATTTGAAATAGGACTCAGTTGCCCTGCTTTTCCTTCAGAGTAGGAGGTTTTAACAGCTTATCTCCTTTTTCCTTTACTTATAAATTTGGAACTTAAAAGAGAAACTTTTCTGATATGTCAGAATTGAATGAAATTTGGTACTTAGAAGACAGATTTTTCTGATATATCAGAACTGAATGAAATCTTATGTGTAAAATACCTCGGCTGATTTATAGCATCTCCTAAGCACTCACAAATGTTTCTCGGGATCATTGATGCTGGTGGTGGTTGTGATGATAATGACTGTAACATTTGAACCTTTGAAACTTTGAATTCTGACATCACTTTCTATTAAATGAATCTGATAATTTTTACCATCCCCTTTTACTTTCTATGGTAATTAAGGGAAAGGACACTAAAGGAGTCTTTTGGGTTGTCTTTGAGATGGATTTATTTTTCATCAAACTGTGTCCCTAAATAGCCATTCTTTATCCAGCAGAGCCCCAAACCTCCACTTTGCATCACCAGTTATTGACATTGCTATTCTCTTCATTTACCAACTATTAGCTCAGTATCTTCAGGGTGGGTTCCTGTACTCGCAGGCTGAATGTTTTCTTCTTCTTCATCAGCTTCACAAATGATGCACAAATAAATGACTGTCCACAAGGAGGTCATGGAAACAGAGATGACAACTTTTAAAAACTCTTCCTCTTTTTTTTCTTTTTTCTTTAAAAGTCCTCCAGGTTTTGCCCTGTCCCTTCTGAAAACACCAGCACAAATTCACTTAGGTTCCTTTAACAATCATGTCCATTTTCATGCTAAACCTAATAAATTTCAAGAGTACTGGCAAGTAAAATACTCCATAGGGATTTTCTCCTCTAGTGTACTTTCATTCAAAATGCTCTACTCATCAAATCCATATTGGATTTTCACTTCAGCTCATTATTTCCATTACGTGGCCATTAACTTTTGTTAAAAGATAATCATCCAGAAGCACTCCAGCAGTGCACACATATTAAGTTTGCATTATTACATGTTCAATTTCTGCCCTTTTTGTGAACAAATAAAATCTCAGCTAAAACAAAGAATTTATAGTTTTGGGTGAAGGCACAATTTATTTTATTCTGTTTCCTTTCCATTGGTACATACATAAACTGTCATTGAACCTCACAGAATATACTACACATTTAAAAATTATTCACAATTATTAAAATTTTAAAATGAGTCAAGCTCCAGTTTTCATTCCAGGTGAAGGAAGTGCCAATTACAGAGATACTATAAAATAATTCAAATAGGTACTTAAAAATCTTGAATCCAAAATTATAACAATTCTTCTATAGAGAGGCAATATTATAGAATAATTTTTTCTTTTATGGGACTGTAATTTAAGCAAAGTATTGTCCAAAATTCCTTGTAATATTCCCTGCTCACCAAGGAGTTTCAGAATGGCAAACTTTAAAACCTACTCATTTAACACACATAGAAAATTGTGCTTGAAGTACCCATTAGTTGACTTCTACTGGGAATTCATGTTGTGCTATTAGGCAGCAATGATCAAGCTCACATACTGACTCACAGACATATGGGGAAATATATTCTTCATAAAAGCCCTATAGGACATTGTTACCAAGGGGAAGCGTGGTCTTCCTACTCTTTCTCAGGAAGAAGAGAAATTCATGGGTATAATTAGGGTCTTGTTTCTGTCCCTCTATTTCCACCTACATGCTGTGTTTGCTAATGAACAAGCTGTTTTGTTGTTTCCTCAGTGACAATGTCTTTTACATATTAAGAACATAAAGCAATGTAGACCAGAGGTATATTTTTTCCATTATCTAAGAAGTTGTATAATGAGGGAAAATGAGCATACATGTATTAATATATCATTTAACTTCCTTTGTAAGTTAAAATCTCGGTCTTCAAACGAAATAAAATGATGATATTTAAAAAAGAAAATGTTGACGTCTGACTTCATATGATTTAATACTGTGAGCTACTTGGAATAGGCTGTGAGTAATCCCTTAGAGATGGCCTCTTGTTCCATAGGTCTGCTGAACTTAAGGGGATGAAGAGGAAATTACCTTATTACTTTATTGTGGGATTAAGATGAGACTTCCTCATTTCAGTTAAAACTAACTGTGCAAGACTGCCTTATTTACCTTTTTTACCTGCCCCTCACACTACCAATAAAAGTGCAAAAGAAAAAAATACAAAAATCACAGCAGCATTGGAAATTAAGACCATAGATGAATTCTGGACCTGGAAGAGGAATAAATCACCCTTTCAAGAAGAAATAGGCTAAAATAGGAAAGGATCAATGCTTTATGCAAGACTAGACCTCTGGAACTATAGTAAATTCATAAGAAACCAGTGAGGGGGTATCTTCCATGAACCTCTAATTTATGCCTATCTCTACTAAATCCAAAAATTGAACCTCACTCCAAAGGTGTCTTGGACATTCCTACTACAACTAAGTCACTTCTTTAAGGCAACAAAATGCTAGTTTTCTTATCTAGCCATCCACTCTGATCCCAGTTTGAGAAATAATGAATCTAGCAATGGGTTGAGAGAGGACATAAATCCTAGCACCTGTACTGATTAATAAATGATAATATTGATGAATAGTGATACAGAAGAACAATATTGAAACAGCTCACCTCACTCCAACTGAGCTGCCCTAGGACCTTGGGAGACTCTGAACATCCGAGTACAAACTGTATACCTGACTGATTACAACATTTTTACTGGAGGACAAGATCCTGCAATACTGAGAAAAATAGCAAAAAGAGAGAAAACTAAAAATATTATCTATGGGTGAAATTAGGTGTTGTGAACTTAGGGAACTTAAGACAATTAAAAAATATATACATTGTGGGATGTGAGGATGGCAATCGGCTGGAGGGGCTGCATGTAGAATCTCTCCATGAAGTACGACACCAATGGCGGAGAAGTGCCTTTCAGTGAGGTGGGTAAACAGCAAAATTCTTACCTAAAGACTTTAGTAGACAAATAAGGAAATTTAGAGATGCAGAAGCTTGGAGATACTAACTAAGCAAGGAAGAAAAATCTCTGGCTGCAGGGACCACCACCCAGCAGTTACACTGCCAGATCAGCACAAAGTGAAGGGAAAATTGACACAGAGATCTCTGATATCAGAAGGGCTCCTGCTCCAGGGCTGAACCCAGGGACTGCATTAGAGCATGTAACTTTGATTCCCTCCAATCTGGTCATGGAGAGCTGGGGTGATTGCTATCTTGAGTAGGCAAGCATTCCAGGCAGCTGATCCAAGAGCTGTGAGCTCAGATCAGTGGCCACCTCAGTGGCTGCACCATCAGGCAGTTGACCATTCCAGGACCCCAGCATTCTGATTAGGACTTGGGTCTGTGCTATTCTGACTGACTGCCACCAGTCACTATTGTCTCCCAATAGTGAACCTCTCTGGCATACCCTTCTTCCCTTTCCCCTGGCAAAACTTAAACTTTATTCTGCTCTCGCTCTCATCTTCCCTCAAAGTCATTATCCCAATCTCTTCCTCTTTCTTTTCTTTATTTTAGCAGAATAGCCTACATCATCTCCACTCCCTTGCTGCTCTCTCTCCAAATTCACAAGTTCCTCATTACCTTCATATCACATTTCCTTTGCTCTCTAGACTTTTTTTCTTCACCTACAGAGATTTTGGAAAACTGAAGTGAATGCCAAGCTTGAAAATGGGCATTTGCTTTCAAACCTAGTATAGTCTGAGAACTCTCATGGAAAATAGCTGTTAATCCATGTGCTGTTACAGGTGGTAATTAACACTGTAACAGCTATAGTTGGCACAGAGTAATCAGATCAACCCTGTCTGCTGTATGCATTGGCTATACATGTTGACTCTTATTCCTCATCTCATGAGATACTGGAAATCGTAAACGTCAATAATCACAGATTGGAGAGCCAGCCATTGAACTGTACCATCCAAATAGTACCATAGCCAAAATAAGCAAAGAGACAAAAATTCCACACCCATCAAAAAAGGCCCAAGTAATATCCTGTGAAAGATCACAGGCCCCACTCCCTGACACTGAAAATGAGGAAAAAAGGAAACAATCCTTCTCCTCAAACCCAAAGCTCTACAGCCAAGGAGTCCATGGACGGGGTCCTGGATGAAACCCTAGAAAAAAGTGTCAACTATCTGAATATTAAAACAAAGAATTAAAAGAAGGTGTAAGGAAGGATACAAAAGAGCAATTTCAGGAACTGAGAGACCACTTTGATAAAGAGCTAGACATTCTGAAAAGAGAGATAGTAGAGCTCTTAGAATTGAAAAACACAGTCAATCAAATAAACTCAATAGAAGATAGTAATATCAGAGTAAACTCAGAAAATAGAACGTCAAATCTCGAGGAACAAACATCAGACAATAAATTCAAGCTGAGCAATACTGAATGCAAGGAGGATAGACAAAAAAAAAGAAACTTACTGAGTATTTCCAAGAAGAATGGGACAAGAGGTGAAGAAATAACATGAGCACTATTGGGATAGGGGAAAATGTAGAACAACAAATGTACAGCATAAAGAACCTCTCTCTCACTCTCTCCTCTCTATTTAAAACAAAAAGGAAGCAAAAACTATATACCCACATATGTATATATACACACATACACACATTTAATGTATATGGAACATTTTATTTTTGTTTTTTTGGTACTAGGGATTGAACTAGGGACACTTTACCACTACATACCCAGCCCTTTTTTATTTCATGTTGAGATATCTTACTAACTCGCTAAGGCTGGTCTCAGACTTCTGATCTCCCAGCTTCAGCCTTCTGAGTTGCTGATATGAACATTTTTTTTTTACAATTTTAACCATTTTTTAATTTAGTTTTTATCAATGTATTATAGTTTTACATTATGTTGGAATTAGTTGTCACATATTCCCAAATACGCACAATTCAGCAATACAATTTGTTCAATACCCCCACCCCACATCCCTCTACCTCCCTCCTTCCATCCCCTGATCCCTTGCCTTTCTTCTGGGAACTATATGGTTCCTAAAAAACCCAAATACAGTGACATAATTCTTATACCTATGAAGAACATTTTTATATATACAGCTATAGTATATACAGTGACATTTATAACTGCTTGGAATGTACCTTGCTTTATCTCAGTTCCAACATTTCCCCTCCTCCTCCCTTCCCATCATCCCTTGTTATTCTTCAAAATATTTGACAATGGGATTAAACATTTACATTTGTGTACAGGTATGCAGCATAGTTTTTTCAAATATCTTATGAAATATCTTGCAACTACATCTCAAAACTATTAATATTTTGCATTTTTGTTCTATGGATCTAATACATGAGTTTGTCTCCCTTACTACCATGCCTGTGGGTTTAGGTCCAGCCTCCACAAACAAGGAATATCATTCAGCCCTTGACTCTCTGTGTTTGACTAACTTCACTCAGCAAGATTTCTTCCAATGCCATCCATTTACCTTCAATAGATGCAATATCATTGTTTCTAAAAGCTGAATAGAACTCTATTGTGTATAGCAGGGCTTTTGGATCCATTCATCCAGTGAGGGATATCTGGGTTGGTTCCATAATTTAGCTATTGTAAATTCAGCTGCTACGAACACGGATTTTGCTGTGTTGCTGTAATGTGCTGATTCTAACTCCTCTGGGAAAATACCTAGAAGAGGGATAGCTGGATTGTATGGTGGATCCAACCCTAATTTTTATTAGGAGTCTCCACATTGCTTTCTGGAACAGCTGGACCAGTCTGCGGTTCCACCAACAGTGTGCTAGTGTTCCTATCTCCCCACAATCCCTCCAGCATTTGTTATTATTTGTATTCATCTTTGCCAGTCTGACTGGAGTGAGGTGAAATCTTAAGGTAGTTTTGATTTTCAGTTCTCTGATTGCTAGTAATTTAGAACACTTTCTCATGTATTCATTGACTTGCTCAATGTCTTCTGTTGAGAAGTTTCTGTTTAGCTCTCTGGCTCATTTACTGATTGGATTGTTTGTGCTTTTGTTATTGAGTATTTTGTGTTCTATGTAAATTTTGGATATTAGTTCCCTGTCAGAGGGATCACAGGCCATGATTCTCTCCCATTCTGTAAGTTGTCTCTTGACTGTTATGACTATTTCCTTGGCTGTACAGAAACTTTTATGTTTAATGGCATCCCATTCATTGATTTTAGACTGTAATTCTTTCACTTTAGGAGTCTCGTTGAGGAAGTCATTGCCAACTCCCATATGCTGGCGTGTTGGTCCTAATTTTTCTTCTAGCAGATGAATAGTAGCTGGCTTAATTCCTAATTCCTTGATCCATTTAGAATTGATTTTTGTGTATGGTGAGAGATAAGGATCTAATTTCAGTTATCTGCAAGTGGCTGTCCAGTTTGCCTAGCACCATTTGTTGAATAGGCTATCCCTCCTCCATGTTATTTTGACCTTCTTTGTTGAAGATCAAATGTTTAAAGATTTGGGGCATTGTCTCAGAGTCTTCTATTCTATTCCATTATTCTTCATTCCTATTTTGATACCAATATCATGCTGTTTTTAATACTAATGTCTATAGTATAATTTTAGATCTGTAATGCAAATCCACCTGTTTCATCTTTCTTGTTTAGTAATGTTTTGGCTATCCTGGGTTTCTTATTGTCCCATGTGAAGTTGAGAATTGCGTTTTCAAACATCTACAAAGAATGACATTGGAATCATGATGGGGATTGCATTGAAACCATACAGAGTTTTTAGCAGAATGGCTAAAAACATTTTAATTATATTAATTCTGCATAACCAAGAGCACAGAACATCTTTCCATCTTCTCAGGTCTTCTACAATTACTGTTTTCAGTGTTTGATAATTTTCATTGTAGAGGTCTTTGACTTCTCTTGTTAGATTAATTCCCAAGTATTTTATTCTTTTAGAGGATATTGTGAATGGGAGCGATTTCCTAATTTCTTCTCTTTCCCTATTATTATTGGCAGATAGAGAGCTATTGATATTTGGGTGTTGATCTTGAAGCCTGATACTTTTCCAAATCTGTTTATAAGCTCTAGCAGTATTCTGGTAGAGTTTGGCATTGTCCAGATACAGAATCATGTCATCAGCAAAAAGTGATAATTTAATTTCTTCCCTTCATATTATTATCCCTTTGATTTCCTCCTCTTGCCTGATTACTCCAGACAGTATCTTGAGGACTATATTGAATAAAAGTGGTGAAACTGGGCAAGCTTTATCTTGCTTCTGAGTTCAGCGGAAATGCTTTCAACCTTTCTTCATTTAGTATTATAATAGGTGAGGGTTTGGGATATGTAACCTTTACAAAGTTAAGGTAAGTTCCATTGATCCCTATTTTCTCTAGATTTTTGAGCATAAATGGGTGCTGGATTTTATGGAAGCTGTTTTCTGCATCTGTTGAGATGATCATATGATTTTTATCCTTAATTCTGTTTAAGTGATGAATTACATGTGTTGATTTGCATATATTGAACCAGCATTGCATACTTAGAATGAAGTCCACTTGATCATGATTAATTATTTTCTTGATGTGTTTTTGAATACAGTCTACAAGACCCTTATTATGGATTTTTGCATCGATATTAATGAGGGATATTGGTCTGTAGTTTTCTTTTCTAGGTGTACCTTTGTTGGATTTTGGTATCAAAGTTGTGGTTACTTCATAAAAAGTGTTTGGGAGAGTTCTCTGTTTCTCAATTTCTTGGAATAGCATAATAAGGAGAGGTGTTAGCTCTTCTTCAAAGGTGTGGTAAAACTCTGCAGAGAATCCATCAGGTCCTAGGCTTTTCTTCTTTGGAAAACTTTTAATTACTGTTTGGATTTTGGTGCCTGTTATTTGGCTGTTTAAGATTTTAATGTCATCCTGTGTCAGTTTGGGGATGTTGTATATGTCTAGAAATTTTTCTATGTCATCCCGATTATCTGATCTGGAAGAGTATAGTTTTTCAAAATATATTCTGATAATTTGTTTGATTTCAAGAGGATCAGTGTGATCATACCCTTTTCATTGGTGATTTTGTTGATTTGCTTTGATTCTCTCCTTCTTTTAGTTAGATTAGCTAGGGGTCTGTCAATTTAATTTTTTCAAAGAAGCTCTTTGTTTCATCAATTCTTTTTATTGTTATTCTCAATTTCATTGATTTCAGCTTTGATCTTAATTATTTCCTGTCTTCTGCTGGCTTTGGGATTAGACTATTCTTTCTTTTCTA
>PVKS010024129.1:0-31451 GCA_004027875.1 Aplodontia rufa | reverse complement strand
ACTTGGAAGAAATGGATAAATTTCTTGACACCTACAGCATCCCTAAATTAAATCAGGAGGATATTGAAATCCTAAATGGCCCAATCACAGACACTGAAATTCAGTCTGCAATTAAAAGTCTACCAAAGAAGAAAAGCCCAGGACCGGACGGCTTCTCCGCTGATTTTTACCACACTTTTGAGGAGGAACTAACACCTCTGAAAAAGATCTTAAAATTTGGTTTCACTGAATTTGGATATTCATGAGAGAAATCACTATCTTTGCTTATTAAAAATTTGGTTCTTTTTCTTGAGATAAACCAGATAAACTAGAGCAGTATATTATCTGTTTGTTTGAAGGGCTCTTAAACAATGAAAAATAAGAAATCAATTAGAGTATAATTCCGTTGATCTTTATGTAGCATCAGGGGACTGCCACATATGGACTACCATTCTGAGGAGGCTTTCAGAGAGCTGGTCAGAATGGAAAGAGAAATGGTTACTGACTTTGAAAACACAGTACTTCCCCCTTAGTTAACTGTGTCCTTAAGCATTTCTGTGGCTGTTAATCTGGTTGTCTAAAAGCTCACAGTGAAGGTCAATAATGCCTGGTGGCTTATTTTAGTAAGGATGGGCCATATGTTGTTGGACCTGAAGGTTTTATGATATACATTTTAGGGATTTCTATAAGAAAAAGAATCTATGAAATAACATAATATCTAAGAAAGGGTCTGTACAAGTGAGGGGTCTTGAATTAAGTTGCATTAGCTTCATGGTAAATCTATCTCCATTATAAAGAAGATAGGATATTTTAAAGCTAAGGGAGCTTTAAAATGTACTAATTTTTTTTACCAAAGTGAAAATGTTATATGAAAATGTCACTGTTTCCCACCTTCTTTTAATTCCTTGTTTGAGATAGGTGTCCTATATTTTCTATTTTGGGAACAGTAAGGAAAAGTGGGTGTGACAAAACCCAGTGAGTCCCTCTACATCATTGCCAAGTTAGCTCCTGAATGAGTTCACATCTTACTTCCTTGATGGTGCTAAGATTCAGAATAAGTAAAGGCTTTCCAAATAAAGAAATGCTTTTCCCATAGCTGAGGATACAGGTTGAATTGTAATGCTTTTATTACTTTGCAGGGTTCATATTATAAGGAGAAACAATAAATTAGGACCAGTAATTTCTCAAAGAAGAACAATCGATTAGAAAATTGTTGCTTCAATTTTGAAAATAAGTCAGATTTTCAAAAGCTGATGTTTTGGGGTGGTGGGGGAGGTGAACGGTCATATTACAAGGAGCTTAAGGATTCTTAATACGGCAGTAGCAGACTAGCAAATGACAAGTGACTTTATTTTTCGTGCTGATTTAAAAAAAAAAAAATGAGTCGGATCTACCTCAACAGTGGCTGGCTTGAAGTGCCGTGGGGAGATGGTGATTTAGGTATGGTATAGACTTTTCCAAAATTATGCATATTTTAGACTATGAATGTTCTTGCTCAAGCAATGTGATGTTTACAAAACAGGGCAGGCTCTCGCCTTGTAAATTATATACCAGATATCTGGGAACTAGTGTTGTTTCTAAATATAGGCAGAGTCACCTCCTGTGTAGCTACGGAGCTGTAACAGTAGGCATTTGATTAATGTGATGAAAGTTGCAGATGTTTTGTAAAACAATTTCACACCAAATAATTTATCCTAAACAGTTAAATTGAATATCTTTTTAATAGAGTTTTTGTTTCTTTTATCCTAGATATTCAATTAAGCTAGCACAATTTTAAATCTAAGCAGTTATACATAGAGACATCTGTATGTTTGATTTTTAAAAGCTTATAAATCTGATATGAAACCTATCCACATTGAAAGGTAAGATTTATTATTGCACATATTTGAATAGAAATCTGTGATAGCTAAATTTCAGATTTTGAAGGCGAGAAACAGAATAGCATGAAGACCTCAAAACAAAAATGAATCAAATCTTTTGATTCTCTTGCCTACCAGATTATAGAAATTTTTTTTGAAAAAAAAATTGGGGTTGCTTTGGAGTTCAGAAAGCAGAATTCAAAGCAAAAGGTTTTTTCTTTGGGTGGCACGTGTACTCTATAAATTATTCCTTTAATAGATTGATATGGCTTTATTTTTTATTACTTCAGAAAGAAAAGATTCATTTTGGCCTTGGTGTGACCATTTTCTAAATGATCATTTTCCTTTTCTTTCTCTGTCCCTCTGAAACACCAGCAAGTAATGCAAAAATTGTTCAGAAGACTAATACAGTCATTTTGAAGAATAAACATATTAGAATGCAAAGGCAGAGAGCAGGCTGGGCGGAATATCAAGTAGCCATCAGCAGTGAATAGCGTTAGCTTTGCTGCTCCTTAAAGACCTTTGTAATTTACTAAAGAAATTGGTCCAAAATGGATCAAAAAGGCAATTTCTCTAGGCTTTTGCCAATCCCTCCATCTGGTTAATTGACATGTTATCTGGTGACAGTGGAAGACAAGCAGTGATAAGGACTCAGCATCATATAATTCAGCAAATACCTTTTACAGATAAAGATAATAAAGTCATTTTGCAGGAAGGAAAAACCTGATCATTACAAATATTGTAAGTGATTATTTAAATATATATTTAAGCACTGGTTATTTAAAACCTTATTAATTTGCTACTGCTCTGCTGATTAAAATGAAAATAGTGGTTTCACATATGCAATCTATTTGAAAAGTTAATGTTTTAAATAAAGTTGGTCAGAATTTCAATCCCCAATCAAGTTTTTAATGATAAACAAATGTTTATGATTTATAACACATTACATTTCATCTTAGAAGCTGAAACTTAAAACGTGGTCATTTCCCCAAAGAATGTGGTGTATTATGATTTTTGCATTTTACTTGGTGAGAATTTTAGAAACATATCAATTTTCATTGTGAATATTTAAGCAAGGAATTATTGGTATCATCATTGTTTCAGGAAGATCTTGGAAGCAGCTAAATACTTTCCCTACAGTACATCACTCCGCATAAGCACACAGACAAAACAAAGGCAGGGGTAGGGCACAGAGGACAGGACTCTGCCTAGGAATATCAACTATGTGCTTAGACTACGGGGCTTTCTACATTATTTCTATTTTTTTTTTTTTACCTAGATTTCATTTCTTCAACTTTAAGATGGAAATAGTAATTGTATATACCTCAAATCATTGTTGTGAGAACTAAATGAGATAATATATATGGTGCTTTTACTATGCATAGTATTTACTGTGTGCCTACATACAAAGTAAATGCTATTCAATGTTAGCTGTTATGATCATTACTGGTAAATCAACAGTAAGATGTACTGTCTCCTCTCCCTTAGCATATGTATTGCTCATACAATCCTGTAGTGTCATTAAACATCAAAACATTGATTGCAGTTGACTTCTGCCCTCTGCACCAGGCTCACTTGGTTGTTTCATTTACCTTGTGATATGTACCCTGCATTTTATTTGATGGGATTTATTTGGCTCTCATCTCTGGTATGATGGCAAAGCTCTGTGGTAAGACTATATCATAGAATCACAGGAGGAATCATTTATAGACTCTTTCAAAGGACTGAAAGGTGGGGATAGGAGATGGTTTTTAAAGTACAGCATTCCACTACAGCTGTTTTCAATAATTTTTGTAACCTACTTAAATTTTAGAAATGCTTTTCATAAGTCTTATAGTTTAGTGACTTTATTGTGGTAGAATCAATCAGCAGTTTAAAAAACGAATCCTATGAATTTAAAAAGGTAAAAGAAAAATATAGTAGATAAGAAGGCAGATATTAACAATCAGAATCATCTTATGTTGGGAAAATTTTCTCTCGTTAATGTTACTTTATTAGCCAGTAGCATGCTTTAAATGAATATTTTCTTTCTGGTGTGCTTCATCTACTCATTTAACCACATCAAAACCTCTAAGATTATCTCTCATGTCCAGCAAATTGAACCAATGGTGTTGGTCCTGGTAAAATTATAGGAAAATCACTGTGCACCAACCTGATTTTTTTAAAAAACCATCTAGGTGGCCACAGGTTGAGGGAGATGGGAGGGCAGGATGGGCCTCTGGATGGTGGCTGGGTGCCAAAAAGAACTGGGGAAGAAAAAGAAAGTAAACTTGCTCATGTGAAGGGACCAAAAGGTGCAAAAGACACATGAGAAGAAAACTTAGGGTTGCACAACAGGTCGGTGCGGTATCACCAGAGCATTGGGGTGGAGGGCTTCAGCAATACTGCTCTTCCACACTTGGTACCTGGAGAATCAGTGATGTCCATGGTCAGCACCATTTCAAATGCAGCTGGCCCTCCCAACCTTTAACTTCCTTTCTGGGGCCTACCTAGCCTGTTCCATATTTCAGACTTGGGGCTCAGTCATTTGCCCTCCTTGGCAACATTTTATCATTGGTCTACAGCTCCAGGTCAGGGCAGGCTCAGGAGAGTGGACAGCGGAGATGTGAGGGTGGGCTGAGAGTGTGGAGATGTGAGTATTTCAGCTGTTATGACCACTAAAAATGCAAAAAAAAAAAATCATGGTTCTTTCTGAAAAGTCATGTAACAGAAGTTTTTTCATGACTACTCTGACCTAATCATTACCCTCTTTGGAGGATAACTCAGTAGGTACAATTGAGTTTGGTGTAGGGTCAATTCACACATTATGGCCCTGTAGATTTACAAACCTTAGGTCCTTCTGGTAAAAGCTGAATTTCCTACCAGGTGGGATAAGTATCTGGGTCACCTTGTGGAATGCTGAGTGTGAATGATTTATATAACATAGAAATTGATTGAGTCTGTTAGGGTTTGCTTTGACTCACTAATTTTGGTTTTCCTTTTTGACAGGTTCCTGGGCAGATCGGTCACCACTACATGAAGCTGCAAGCCAAGGTCGTCTTCTTGCTCTGAGAACATTATTATCACAGGTAAAATATTACCTGTAGCTTAAGACATGCTCCCTTCCCCTCAGCATAGAACATTGCCCAAACAAATCAACTCAAAATTACTAAAATTGCTTAAATTTTATTACTGTCCTTTTCACTTGTGTCAGGAAAGTCAATAGTTTCTCATATATCTTTGAAATTCCTTTATAAATATTTTGGTATAATCCTATGTCTTAGAATTTTAAATTTCTCATATGTTTGTTCATTGATAGAAATTTAAGCAATTAATAATTGGATTTAGGTATTAATCATCCTAAATACACTTTATCTAATGTGTACAGCTAATTGCAGACTTAGTTCAGGCATATAATAACCACAAAGGGTGATTAGACTGGATGCTAAAACAATTTTTTTTGTGTGTCATGGTAATCTGTAACATGGGGAATTGTCTATGAAGGCAATAGAAAGCTCATTTTTATACCTGCCTGCTCATCAGATTCACCAGAAGAAAAATACACAATTAATTTCCTTCTTGTTTTATTTTACTTTATTTTGTTGGTACCAGGGATTCAACCAATAGGTTAACCACTGAGCAACATCCCCAGTCTTTTGTTTTTTTCTTTTATTGTGAGACAGGGCCTCTCTAAGTTGTCTAGGGCTGCACTAAATTGCTGAGGCTGTCTTTGAACTTGTAATCCTCCTGCCTCAGTCTCCCAAGCCACTGGGATTACAGGGGTGTGCCACCAGACCTGGAAACAAATTCCTTCTTGAAGCAGAGCCTGGTTTGGGCCTGTATATTTTATTATTTAAGATTCCATTGTGATTCAAATATATACCCAGTTCTAGGAGTTGCTTTAGTAGTGTTTCCCAGTATTAAAGAGGAAGGCCCATGGTCCAGATTAAATGGCATTTCTGGGACTTGGGAGACCTGGATTCTGGGATAGTCCTCGGGCTGACCCACAGCCTATCTGGGCTCTGTTTTCTCATCTGCAAAAATGAAGATGTGCAAGAGATTGTTCCTGTCTCTTGGAACCATCCAAATCTGTGACAACCATGTGACTATTTTGTTTTGCTCATCACTTGATGAGGGGAAAAAATGCCAGGTAAAAAGGTCAATTTCAAATTGACCTTTTTATATATCATATATATCATATATAAACATCAGAGTGCCACACAGTTCTCTGCGAAGAAGGCGGTCCTGAGGTATTTCTCAACATGTATCTTCTATCAACAGGCAGGCCAGCCAAGAGGAGGAGTGAGAGGCTGCCCCAGAGTGCCATGTGAAAGGGAACTTCGACCTTCTCACAGGCTGGTGTCATCTGGCCACTCTGCTGTGCAGCCCTCAGGGGGCAGCTCTCCAAATCAGCTGGCTAGCAACTTGAAATCTTTGCAGGGATAATTAAAGGATCTTAAAAATTTCCACTTGTGCTGCTAAAGATTTGGTGTGATTCTGTATATTTGCACCTTTGTTTTACAATTCTTTTCATGTTCGTTCTGTATTACAGATTGGCAATCTGTAATTACAGATTGTTAGGATTTGGCCTGGAAATTATTCCTAATAGTGCTTAGTATGATTGTCTATAGACAATGAATTACTAATAAGTTCAAGAAGGCAAAGAATCTCGTAACCTAATATTTATTTTAGTCTTATATTGTGAGTTTAATCAGAATATACTTAAAGTATTTACTTAGTATTGATTGAATAATAAAATAAAATCTCTTTTATATGCTAGGCACTGTAATAATTGTCTTACAGGCATAATCTCATTTAATTTTCATGATAACCCTATATTTTAAAGGATAAAATATTTGTCCAAACTACAAAAGTCATTGCATAATGGATCTAGGCTTTAAATCTGCCTAACTGACTCTATAATCAGAACTCTTAATCTTAGTATATAATTTATTTTTATAACTATTTAGTGATAGAAATTCAAAAAGCAGTTTATTAAAGCCTACTTTTCCCCCAGTCTGGACTGACTTATAATTTTATAACCCTGATAAAAATATGTGATCCAGCCTACAAGGAGTCTTTAATTCCTCCCCCTACATAAACAAAATAATGACCCCTCAAAAAACATTCAGAAAGCAAAATTTGAGGAAAACAATCTTTTGAACAAAACACAAGATATTATTAGTTCCAGGTATGATGGTACTACAATATTGGGACTAAGAAGAGTTTAAAATTTTTTTAATTACACATTTATGGTGAATGTGATGATTCAAATATGTATACAGTATCTAACAGGTAAATAAAGATAGTGCTTTCATCTCCTTAAATATCTTTAACAATTTTTGAATACAATAATTGTACATATTTATGGAGTATGGTGTGCTATTTCTAGTCATGCATATATTGCATACTGATCAAATCAGGTTAATGAATATTTCCATCTCTTTATTATAAATTCTAGTGTTCTAGAGCACAGTGGGATGACTTTAGTTCATGATACTTGTTGTATACATTATGAATAACTAGAGGAGAGGAGCTAAGGAGTTTTGACATCTGATTGACTGTATGGCATTCCAACTGGCCATTCTTACTAAACTGGAAACTGATTTGCCTGAGATTCTTTGATTTTTTTTTTTTAATTTTTATTATGGAGTTGTTATATAATCATAAAAGTCATATAAAAGTAATCATATAACATAATCATATAAAGTAACAATATGACATGGTTTAGATTCTTTGATCTTTAAAATGCATCATTCTCTAATGACATTTATGGAGATGATTTTATGCAATTTTTGGCTTACCCTTCAAAATTGTTTCTCATGTTTAGGGCTACAATGTAAATGCAGTCACCATAGACCATATCACCCCATTGCACGAAGCCTGCCTGGGTGATCACGTGGCCTGTGCCAGAGCTCTTCTGGAAGCTGGAGCTAATGTAAGCATTTGGCTTTTTCTTTCCTTCTTTCTCAGTAGTTTTCAAAAATAACAGAATAAAAATAAAGCCCTTGAGTTGCCTTAGCCTTCTCATTACACTCTAAGAAGAACTTCAAATAATTGTATGAATGGGCTGCATACTGCATAATAACATAGGATATTCTTTAGGTTATTTTCTGCTTTCATGACTCTAGATGAACATCTTTAGGCCTGTAGCATTTGCTCATTTTGAGCATGATTTTCCTCAGATAAATTCTCGGAAATAGAATGACCAATTTTACCAATTTGAACAATCAACAGTGAAGCGGCTTCCTCACAACTTTCATCAAGAATACATTTTTTCTTCGTTTGTTTTTTCTCACTGAAGTTTATCTAATCACTGAATTCACTTTTGTTTAATAATTTAGATTTTTTTTCTCATGTTCACTAGTTGTATGCCTGTTTCTGTGGACTATCTGCCATATTGTATTTCTACTTATTTATCCCTTGAAGTTTTAAAGCTCTATGGATGTGTAAGAAGTAAATACACTTTGTCATATTTACACCACACATTTCCTCAATTATTTTGGTTCCCAGATCACAAAACTTCTGAAAATGTCTGATTAAGTCAGTTAGTCATGTGTGATTCATGAATCTTATTCTTAGGTTTTGGGTTTGATTTAGGTAAATGCAATCACAATAGATGGCGTGACTCCGTTATTCAACGCATGCTCACAAGGCAGTGCCAGCTGTACAGAACTTCTTCTGGAATACGGTGCCAAGGCCCAGCTGGAGTCCTGTCTTCCATCTCCCATACATGAGGCTGCCAGTAAAGGTAACTTAGTTATGGGATTAAGCAAAAAGGGGAGACAGCTCATTGACATGTGGTGCTCATTTACATTTCAGAAGGAAGCACGGGTCCAGGTACCTGTGTGGTGTAGTGAAAGCAACAATAAATTCCTCTCTACTTTGTGTTGGCAGGTCACCATGAATGTCTCGACATATTGATATCCTGGGGCATAGATGTTGACCAAGACGTTCCTCATTTGGGGACTCCTCTCTATGTAGCTTGTATGTCACAGCAATTCCATTGCATCTGGAAACTTCTTTATGCTGGTAATTTTCTTTAAAACATTTTCCATTCTGTTTCTATACATAAGCAGTCATTTATTTCTCTAAGCTTCTTTAAAAATTGTATTTCATTGCTAATAATGTTCTCATTGCAAGCATTCCACCTTGTAAGTCCCTTATATCACCAATTAGAAAGAACTTCTTTCTTGATGAGGACACTTCAAAACTCACAGATTAACGTATAATCTATAATTTGCACACACAGCATTAGCCCTCCTTAAAAAAGGTCATAAAATTAAAATCCTTTAAAATCCTGAAGGCTGAATAATGTTGCTAAGTCTGTAAATATCTGTGAATAAATCCATCAAAAGAAATTTTAGGGATACTAACTGCTTCGATGACCTTCTACCAACCATAAAAACTCACTTGCTTTCCCAACTCTTTATGTTCTGGCCTATTTACTTGAAAAAAACTTAATACCTTTTCCACTTACATGAAATAACTAGTTTCTCAAGGTTCAGCTTTAGCCCTCTGAGAAACATTCCAAATTTGTTCAGACCATAATAATCTCCACTGCAAAAGGACTGGAGTTACATTAGGATGTGGATTATGCCCAATCCCCATCATCTCTCTGGGACAATCCCTCCCTCTCGGGTGGTGGATGCCTAGAATATACATAAAAGGAGCAAATGGATTTATTTCTGTGCCGCTTATTGTTTATGATAGTCATTTGACCCTCTAATACATCCAGACATGTCTTAATAATCCTTTATATATTACTCATCATATCATAGCTTAGTTATAAATTTCTTACAAGCAGGGCCTGCAGTTTCTATTTTATTATTTTATCCAGAGTCTTGTACATAAGCTCTGTAAATGATGGTTGATAGATTGTTATCTAGTCATGTTCACCTATAAATTTGGTATAACCACTGGAGCTTATGCTTTAACATTCCTGTTTTTTTCCTATAAATATTATTTCCACCAAACATTTTATAATGGATTTAAAATATTGAGAAAGTGCTGTTAGTCCTTGTTGATTGATATTACTTTCATGCCTTATTCTCTGATAAAATTGATATAACCAACACAGTTTGTTTTCTCTATGGAAATTTTGCTATGGAATATAATTTCTCCACTAAACATTTTATATTTTAAAATATTAAAAATTATTACATTTATTGAAATTTGAAAATAGCAGAAGGGCCATAAAGAAACTCTTAAAATGTACTGCTCCTCATATCATTAATTTTGCAAAGAGCATCAGAAAATAGAGTTGAAAAGAACTTAAGCATTTTTACTGGTAGACATTTCTTGGAGTTGTAACCATTTATGTACCAGAAAATGGGATTATAATCTTTTTACAATGTTAAACATCATTTATTCATTGTACATGCAGCAAATGATCACCATGTGCCAGGCCCTGCACCAGGACACAATAATTATGCAATAGATAATTTCACATGTAAGATTTTTTTTGAGCATTTTTAAAAAATTTAATTTGCATGCAGATGTTATTGGTGTGCTTTTCCATTTAAGGGGCTCAGTGTCTTTATATATTTTTTGGTTAAATCGACACAAGTGAAAAGCGGCAGGAAAATCTATATACATTTTACCTAAATGCATCACATGTCTAGATTCACACTTTTCTGAGAAATCAGAGCCCTTTATTGTCTTAAAATAAGTGAAAAGAATAAAAGTAATAAGCTCTTGAATAATCCTAAGATCTTATCTATGATGATATTGATATTTGTGAACCTAGTCATGCTGTTTGTATTAGTCAATATAATTACTTTTGGAATCATTTAAATTCTCTCTATTATGAGATCTTTCAAGAAGACAGAAAAGTATTTGAGAATATGCTGTGTGTGTACCTCCCCATCCAAAGGTACTGAGTTTAAGATTTCATATATGTAATGTGCATATATGAGGAAAGTATGTATATATGAAGAAATAATTCATTGTAGACAAAGTAGAGGTCCCTTTTGTGCTCTTCTTCAAAAGCATTCCCTTTCTCCACCCAGCACAGGAACTGATTCATCTAATAACTTTTGTTTGTATTCATCATTACCCCTTATTTACATGTAGGTGCTGATGTACAGAAAGGCAAATATTGGGATACTCCATTACATGCTGCTGCTCAACAGTCCAGTACAGAAATTGTAAATTTACTGCTAGAATTTGGAGCAGACATCAATGCCAAAAACACAGAGCTTCTGAGACCTATAGATGTAGCTACATCTAACAGTGCGGTAGAGAGAATACTACTTCAACACGAAGGTAAGAAGGACAGAGGTGCACTTGTATAAATACAAAAGTATCTTTGCCCCCAACAGATGAAATCAAAAGGCTTTTTGTGGGCATGTAAAATAATACTGATGTATAATTTGGAAAATTTTTTTGTGGAAGTAGAAAAATTTACAACTGATCTACCAAGAAGATAGCACGATGATTTTAATTTTCTTTTTATCATATTCAAACTTTCATATTCCTCTGGCTAAATATATTTAGTTTGTTTTGACAATGCATAATATGTTGTTCTGATATAATATCTGTTAATTTATACTTGGAAACATGGCCCATTTTATAAGGGCATATACCTTCTGTAACATTGGAGAAACATAGTAAGGAAACGTTTTAACACTTAAGATTTAAGTTCTAAAACAGAATTTGTTAAGCCTTGTTCAGAGACTATAATGAAGTTTCCTTTATCTTAAATATTAAATCTAACTTGAGGAAAAGTATATAATTTTAAATTTTCCCTTGTAGTATATAACACTTCTTGGGGCTTTTGATTTATATCTGTCAAAAAAGCACAATTTGTTTTGGAGGCTTTTAATGTAATGGTTTCAAAATATTGGAAATTGTACTATTTCAATAAACGTATATGGCATATAATATCTCAATAAGATCTCAGAAGTAAAAGCATCATAAATACTTACATAAAGTTTTCTGGCATACTGGTCATACTATCCTCATTTCCAAATAAGCATTGTAAGGTCATATGGTTTTGTTTCATGTATCCTGACACATGTAAAAACTTATTTTGATTTTACAAATACTTTCACGTCTTCTTGTAGCTACCCCAAGCTCTCTTTGCCAACTCTGCCGACTCTGTATCCGAAACTGTGTAGGAAGACCAAGATTGCATCTCATCCCACAGCTCCAGCTGCCAACATTATTGCAGAATTTCTTGCAGTATCGATAAAGCAGTAAAATATCTCTAAATTCGTTGAAAATGAAACATTTCTATTTAATTTGCATAATGTATATTTCATATTAAAAGCTGTTAAAGCCAGGGCAAAAGTGAGTATGAGATAACCCAGAGAAGCAGTAAAATATCAATTTTTATTTTAAGTGGACTACTTAGTTTGATTGTTTTAGGAATTATTACTGTCTTTTGAATTATGATGTTAAAAATATCTGTTTTCAATTCTTACAATATATACCTTATTCATTTAGCAAAAATTGAGAAACTCTCCATTTTATCCTTTTCTCCAAAGTAGAAAAGAAAAATGTAAACTGTTACTGAAATTTTAATATACTGTGTTATATTCAAAAGATTTATATTCTCCAAGTGAGTTAACTTTAAGTTTGAATATGGTGGCTGGTTATCTGAGTTTTTTTTTAATATTTACAGAAAATATGAGTACAGTTTAGAAAAGAGTAAATATGTGCTTTGTGAAATAAAGATGATTCTCATTCAGGAAATCCATTATGTTAAATGTGTACATGTCATTATAGTGATTAATTCATAACGAGAAAGTCAGTTGCATTCCTCCCTGCAAAAAACTCAGAGGTCACTTCTCAACAGTATATGGACCTGTTATAGAAAGTAGTAGGATTAAAAGTTAACATTGCTCTCACCAGAGATATTTAGATCATGCACCTGCTAAGGCTATTTGAAGACCTTCTCCAGAGTAGATTCTTAAGGCCGCTCTTCAATGCTTTCGTATCACTCCAGTCTTCTTCCATGTCAGAAGCTGTCAACAACCCAGTGTACCTGGATTGGCATAAATGCACTTAACAGACTTAAAAAAAAATGTACCCTATGTGTAGCCCTTAATAGCTGCATCTCAGATTCATTTTACATAAAATATGGGCTCATATACTATACTTGCAACTGATAACAAAAGAGTGTTATATAAAAGAAATTACTAAACTAATCTCCTGTAAGGGGAATACTGTTTTTATTAAATTTTAACTATGTGTGAGTGCAGAAGAAAACATAATAAAATTTGGATTATTATAGATTTAAGATAATCAAAATACTTACAACTCTGCATAAAGTAAAGGAAAATATTTTGAGTATTATAGATTTATCAAATTTTGATAAAATAAGCATTTTGTCTACTATTTTATCAACTGAGGGCCTATTTTTCTCTCTCCTCTTAGTTCCTGGCCAATTTACAGATTATGGGGAAATAAACTCATATTGTATAACCTCAGTCACAAAGTTTGCATTTTGTAAAATATCAGCTGTGATTAAAAACATTTAACTTTTCAAAAATGTAATTGCAGCCTTGTTTGTTGAACAACATCTATGTGGCTAGGGACCTTTGTCTGTTTTACAGAAAATCTCACTCAGTCTAATATATTTGTAATGTCTTCATGAATTATGTGCCTTAAATGGATTTTTATTAAAGAAAAACTTCATTAGATATTAAAGCTGTTTTTTTGATAAATATAGGTTTCTACTAGATTTTCTGAGCTAAAGTCTTAGATTGTAAAAGTAACAAAATATCCCTCTTCATTAGCCTTGTGTCAAGAGAAGTAAATATCAGATATTAAAATGGACACTTAAATATTTTCACTATTATCTTGTGTATCTTAGCTTCAGTGTGATTGTCTTATAAAACAAATGCTCTAAGTTCAATGTATCATGCATTTGTTAATATCAATCAGAATATTATCTCTTGGAATAAAACACTTCTGTTCTAAATAGTATTTCATATTAGAATGGAAGGTAATGGAGGATATGATTCAGTTGCACTAATCTTTTTCAAAACATTATATGCATTGAGGTAGAGTAGTGCAGAGCAAAAATCAATACCTCTGGGGTCTAATTCAAATATCCTTCCACCCCTTTTACACACACACACGCACACACACACACACACACTATATATATATATATATATATATATATATATATATATATATATATATATATAATCTCCAAGAGCAAAACGTCACAAAGGCAAAGAAAATAATTTACTATTTAGCATAAAATTAGTGAAATAATTACTGCAGATAGGCATTGTGGAAATATTTACTTCAGAAGAGAAAGTGTTTAACTTCTGTTATTTTTATAATCACAGCATATATTTGATGTTTCGGAGAAATAAGTAGAAACAGGCCTGGGCAGAAACAAAGGCTTGGTTGGATCTACAGATGTTTCCAGTGTTCCATAAATGAACCCAACTGACTGATTACCTATCCACAAAATAACTAAAAAAATTATTCCCTTATATTATTCACACTTTTTAAAAAACACCTCTAGTTTGTTTTCCTTTTTGTCATTGATGATTTAGCTTCTCTTAAGGACTCCCTCTTTTAAAAATAGAAGTAAACATTTCAAGCTTTCAGTATTGATAGAAGAAAGTTTATGCAGAAGATTATTAGCTTCTTATCTGCTTTCTGACCTTAAAAAGTCATTTCAGCTCCATGGGTCTCAGTTTTTTTCATTTTTTATAATGATGGGGTTCTTTCCAATTTAATTCTACTTTTAAATTCAGTAAATCTTTTAACAAGTAACTTTTGGGTTTCAAACATATTTTAAAAATAACATTTGGTTGGGGCTGGAGCAGTAGCTCAGGGGTTTCTGTGCTTGCCTCGCACGCATACGGACGTGGGTTCAAACCTCAGCACCACGTACACAATGAAGTACCTGAGCAACGAAGGCCACAGGAAAAACTAAAAAATTGATTATCTTTCAAACTCACTTTCAATGTCACTCTCTTTAAAAAAAAATTGGTCTAGGAAAAGCATATCATGAGTACAAATCTTATGAACCACATGTTCATGTTTGCAAGAAGTCCATCTCAAACAGAACTTAATTTTTATCTCAAGCTTGCTCCCACCCAGTGAAGTGTGGCCATCTCTGGATAAAACTCAGTCTAGTACTTCTCAGACTCTTCAGGTAAACATTTCAGATGAACTCAGCTTCCCTCCTCCCACTGCCTTTCTTCCTGGGATGGCATCTAAGTTCCAGAAGAATTCAGTGAAATTCATTTTCAGTGGAACTGCATCCACCAGCATTGGTCTCCTGAGAGGGTGTTTTTTACAGGACAGGGATTAGGTCAGATCACAAAGGGTTTTTATGTTGATTTAAGAAAGCCGGGAATTTGAAAATCACAAAGCAGACTCCCAGAACTCATGTGCCTCCTTGTCTTTGCAAATGTTCCCTCTGCTTGGAATACACTCTACCTAGGTCTTTATAACTGCTGTGTTTCCACCAACAATTAGCTAAAAGAAAGAAGAAAAAGGTCTTCCAAGGAGTAATTTGAACCCCCCCCCCCAAAGTCTGGTTGTGTGCTCATCTGCTCTCTTTGGGACTGTGAAGACCTCTATTCACACTCTTAAAAATACAGAATGAACTTTTGTTTGCTTGTCTGTCTTCTCCTCAGACTGTGAGCTCACTGCAGGTTGCCTTGTGTCTTGTTTGCACCTTCCTCCTCTACATCTTCCCCTTAAGGATTACTGTACTCCTCTTCAATTTGCTTTAAACACAAAAGCTGCTTTTCCTTCCTGCCCACTTGGGATGTGCATGATTGTATGTGGAAACATATAGCATCCTCTCTCCTAGCTTGGGAATAAGAGGAAGTAGATGGTAAACTAATTCAACTGCTTCCTTAATCATGCTCTTTATATCAAAAATTGAAGGAAAGCACTTTGTTGACAGCATCTTGGTCATTTGGAATAGAACTCCTGAGCTGTTAGGGATCGATCGCTGACCCCAGGTCCTTCAGAACAGTTAGTGTGGAGCACTCCCTTACTCCCTGCCCACTGTATTTGGTGTTAGATGGCCATCCCTCCCATATTGATTGCATGAACTCTGGGACTTGTAATGTAACTAAAATTCTGGGGGGTGATATACAATCTGACTAAGCTGGCCTTTCTGTGGATTCTCTTAAAAAAATGCATCCATTTCAAAGTTATTCATCTTCATTGAACAACACAACCTATGCCTTGAAAATCTGTCAGTCCTGTAACCACTGTCAAGTATAGCACATACAATATGAATCACCTGTCACCTCTTTCTGCAGATGATTGGGTATTTTCCCTAAAAGCACACAATAGACAGGACACCTGCGGTGTAGCATTGAATAATGAGCTGAGCCAATGAGATTCTCTAAGATACTAGGAAAAAGTATACCAAAAGCAATTGATATAAGATGGAGATGTGATGAGAATGATATTAAACAGATATTATAAGAATAAGATCGTATGGAAAGAGGGGGGGTGAGAAAGCCACATATTTACACTGGTAGTGGCCACCCATATGGAGAGCAGAACAATTGCTTCTGAGAGCAGACTTTTCATGGACTTTCCTTCTTTACCTATGTGTTACATTATTCTGAAGTGACACCACCTGAGGCCAACAGGCATCGCAACAATAAATAGGAAAACCTCAGAACTTTCAGAGTTGGCAAGATGCCAGAGTATCTGAGCACTAAACACAAGCTCTTTGACATTTTATATAGCACTCTATTCTTTCCAGTTATTAGAAATAATGTTAGTGATACTTTCTCCCTTGAAACAAAAGTAGGTAACTAAAGCGTGCAATCAAAATAAATAGATAAATAGATAAGATATAAACCTCCACCTCCCCTCACAAAGGAAGAAAATTCTTCATGGATACACCTATTTAACTTGTTTTAAGCCTGAAAAAGATTATCAACAGAGAAAAAAAATTGAATGCCTTTTGCTCTCTATACATTCATTACTAGCGTTCTTCCTACTAGATTCTAAACAAGCATGCCAAAGAGTAAGGTGGTGGACAATAGTAATTTTTGGTACATCCAGAATATCCATACTAAAGAGAGGAGAAAGTAGGAGTAACTATATGAGGCAATCCATTATGGAAATCTTTGTATTGGGAAGGCTATTAATTTTTCTCCTGTTATAATTTTATGTGATCCTTCTTATAAAAACAAATTCATAAGTATCTAAAAGAATAGCCCAGAGGGAAAGCATCATCCCATTGTTCCAATGCTTTAGTTGGGGATCCACTAGCCTACTTGAGTAATTCTGGCATTGAGGCCCTTGTCATGGGTTATACAAAGTAATTACCATTAAGCAATATAAATATTTAAACCTTTAAAGCAATTTCTTGAGACTAAGCAGTCAGAATGTGCCTAGTTGTGAATTTGAAAAGAAAAAGAGCTAAGCAGTAATGTTTCTGCAGTTGATACTGATAACGGTGACCCAGCAAATCACATTGCCAACAGTCATTGTCTTTAATAGTTCCAGAGATAAGGCAATTAAAGTGTTGAATTTGTTCAGGATAAGGCTCTAAAATCCCTGTCTTTTTTAGGTTAATGATAACAGTTTTTGAAGTTGACATAACAAGATCTTTACCTTTGACATCCTCCCAAAAGAATGACTCAAGAGAACTTTTCAGTCAAAAGGGCACTCCAGGGAATATAAATGATTTAAACACATAAAAAATAATCTTTGCTGGAATTGCTGTTCTAACTGGATTCATTCACTCTGCATCATACAAGCAAAACTGATTAGGTTCAGTTCTTAGAAATAAGGAAGACTAATGTTTTTGTGCCAGAACACTAACAGAGCATGCTAGTGATTCCTAAAACTCAAGGAAGAGGAAGATTGGAATCTGAATGGGCATATGACTTGATATCAACCAGGAAAGGTTTTGAAAAGGGATCTCTTATTCAGTCAGGCAGGAGAAGTCTTTGATAATGATATACAATAGCAGGACAGGACCCATTATGGACATTTTGTGTGTGTGTGTGAGAGAGAGAGAGAGACAGAATCAATTTTTATTGAGTTTTTCACATGGCTTTCGTTGCTGTGACACTTAGTTGTGTACGTGGGTGCTAGAGTTTGAATCTGTGTACTTGCACATGCCAGGCAAGCGTTGTAAACCACCAAGCCACCGCTCCAGCCCCCCATCATGGACATCTTACATAGATGCTGCAAAACACCCGGGTGAGGAGTGTAGAGTGAATGAAGCCAGCATTTCGGACGTGACTTGCCACCTTTTGAGCCCCTAACTTTAGCTGCTCATTCAGGAGGATTTTTGGAAGCGATGGCAGTATGCCTTAGCAGTTCCATCTATGGCAAGGAGTTAATCTTAAAATTACCTCTCCCTCCAACCCCACTCCCCTCCATTTTCATTAGGAGAAGCTGGATGATCACCTCGCTCTTCCCTAAAGGCAGCAAGTGAGGGCCTGCACACTGGTCACATCTGCAAGGTGGCCAGCACGGTGTCTTTTTCTCATTCCCACTGCGCCACTTCCACAACACTCCCAAGTTCTGTTCTTCTTTACCCAGCCCCCGTTCTCCCCCCTGCTACATGCATGCCCCTACTTCACAAAAGTGGCACCTGATTGGGATTGGTATTTTAGTCAGCTTTCTCACTGCTGTGATCAAAAGACCTGACAAGAACAATTTTAAGGAGGAAAAGTTTGTGGGCTCACCGCTTCAGAGGTCTCAGTCCAAAGAAGGCCGGCTCCAAGATGGATTGCATATTATGGCAGAAGGGAGTGGCAGAGGAAAGTAGCTCAGGATAGTATGATCAGGAAGCAGACAGCTCTACTCAGCAAGGACAAAATATATACCACAATGGCACACCCCCAGGGACCCACCTCCTACAGTTACTACAGTTAATTCCTAGGGGATGAATCCACTGATTAGTTTAATACATTACCTGATCATTTGCCTCTGAACTTTCTTGCATTGTCTCACAGATGAGCTTTTTGGGGACACCTCTTATCCAAACCATAACAATTGGTTAAGTTGGAAAGAGAAGTGAGCATGAACAGCCCTTTTTTCTTCCTAACTGAACTACATCTCCCACAGGCAACAAACATGTTTACAGCAGTTGCTCCAACCCCTGTCCAAATTCAGCTTACCTATGGCTGGGAGACCCTTCATTCTAATGCCAGAGTGCAGTGTAAGGATGACTCCTGCTCACAACATAAGCCCTATTCCTCCATGATAAGTTCATCAGAGTAACCTGGAGTTGTTGGGGTCTGACCTTCACTTCATTTCATCAGCTGCCCGAGAGCGATCTTGTTACTATTTGCATAAGCTCCTAGAGGAAGGGCTGCTAGATTATGCTTTGTTAAGCTTGAAAAACAGGGTGTCCACACGGGCTACAGACGTTTTGCATTGGTATCACCTGCCAATTACTCCAGATCCTTCAAAAGGTGCATGTGGAGGCTTCTTATTGCTATTGGCCAAATGTGTGCCTCTGAAATCCAGGTGTGGCAATGGACAAGCTAATTTGCTCCCCTAGGAGGAAGGAGAGAGGCCTCAAGGGGGTGGGGTGAAGTCCTTTAAAGAAGAGGCTCCAGCCAGCAGTCCAGAGCTCTTGCACTTTTCTGTTGCACGTGGTGTCCCTGCTCCTTTGGAAGGATGAGCTCTTGCCAGCAGCTGAACCTGCCTATGCTTTGATCCTGAACTTCCCAGCTTCCAGAACTGTGAGAAATTTCTGTCCATGTTTGTTTTGAAGTGGAGTCTTGCAACGTTGCCTTGACTCGTCTGAACTCCTGAGCTCCATCGACTAATCACCCAATGTCAGGCATTTTGTCATAGCAGCACAAATGGACAAATGGACTAAGACATTTACTATATGTGTATAAAAGAGAAGAAAAGCTTGAATAAAGAGATACTGCTCCATCTGGATCGACTGCCTGTGTTCTTTCTCATCCCCAGCCCGTCCCTCAGGTCAGAACCCGGCTGGACCAGGACATGGAGTAGTACTAGTTGTTGTTGTTTTCAATTGTCTTCATTTTTTTTCTTCTGTCAGAATTGTTTTAGAACTCAGGAGGGGAAAGAGTGTTTTTTGAAGTTCTTTATAGTTCAACGGAGTAACTTACTCTTATGATCCACTTACCATAAGCAAAAGTTACATCCCCACCTCTTTTTTGGTTTGTTTTTTTATTTTGAGACCAGGTCTCATTAAGTTGCCTAGGGCCTTGTTAAGTTGCTGAGGCTGGCTTTGAACTTGTCATCTTCCTGCCTTAACCTCCTGAGTTGCTGGGATTACAGGACTGTGCCACTATGACCTACAGGAGCTGATTTAACTACTTTGTCTTGATGCAGCAATATTTGGCAACACTAGGAAGTTACTCTGAAGGTCTGTTAAGACAGGTGCACAATTGTAACCTTTCCTTTTTATCATGGTTCTCACCGTGTGCGCACAGGCTCTCTTCTCCATCTCCCGAGGTGGATAAGTTGGTACAGCAGAGTTCTAATGTTGTCAGCCCCAAACCTGACCTTCGGTCTGTGAAGGCAGCCTAGCTCTTTCATATACTTCTCAAGTCATCATGCTTTGCTCAGAAGCTATGCCTGACTGTTGTTGGATCAAGTCACTCTAGAGCAGGCTTTCTCAGCCTCAACACTGTGGGCATTTGGACTCTACAACTCCTGTTGTGGGACCTGACTTATGCATTGTAGGACAGGCAGAACTATGCTCAGACTCTGCCCAGTAGATGCCAGTATCCTGCACACCCCCAATGTTGTGACAATGAAAACCTCCATTGTCAAATGGTCCCCCGGAGAAAAAATTGCCAGGCTGAGAACCACTGATGAAGGATGATCCCTCAGAGACTTCATCTGAACTGATGTGATTCCTCTGGCACATAAACACCTGAGGACATATTTGAGGTTTGGAGACAGGTATGAAGGAAGTTTGAATTTATAGTGTCACAGCAGAGTAGGAATGGCTATGTAATTGGTCCTAAACAGAAAGTTCCCTGAGGTATGGGGCCTCCTGACAATGAACAATTTGCACACCTATGAATCCTGTCCTTTGAGCTACTCAAAAGCTGGTCTGGCTTTGTGATCTCTTCGCCAGGCTTTTAAATTACTTGTATTGCCCAGAGGGTAAGTGTTAAATGACGTTCCCCCGCACCCTGCTTCTATGTTGTGGAAGGACAAACATTAATTCTCAGGGACAGTACAATTCCAACATATAAGGAGGAAAAAAAGATTTTTTTCTAACTACCTCATAGTTTTTGAGGTATCTGTCTCAAAGAGAAGTTAGCACTTCACATTGTTAGATTTCAAATTATTATATAGAACCATACCCACTGGGTACACAATGACACATTACCTTAGATAAGATGTTCTTCCTCATAAGGAAGAACTCAATTTAATGTATCTTTTCAGCTACATTCTCTTTGGAAAAAAATTGAAAGCATTGGAGTCTCATAAACTTTCTTCTTGAGTGGTATATGAACTCTTTGGAAAAACTGAGCTGAACTCTGCTGCAAAGCCCCAAGCTTAGATGTTCTCCCTGCTTGCTTTAATGATCTGCTATTATCACCATGAAGTTATTCGTTTTTGAACAATGAGCCCTGCATTTTGATTTTGCACTGTGCCACACAAATTGTGTATCCAGTCCTGTTCTGATATGCAGCTGTTCATGGTGCACAACATCGAGTAACATCAATCTGGAGGAACATTATCCTTTGGTTAAGTCAGATGAAAGTTTTTCTGATAATTTGTTTGCCTAGACTGAGAGGTAACATGCTAACAACGGAGAGAAGGCAACACCCATATGGCAAAAGACAGCCTTAACTTTTCTCCTTGGGAGTTTAACTTCTTCCAGTTCTCTTGAGTCCTTTGTGGGAAAATTGTGCCAAACTAAATTCTATTTTGTTATGAGGGGCAAAGGTAAACTGGCATAGATTGCAAAATGTCCACAAGAATTCCTTCCAACCCTGTGCACACACCTTTTCCTTCCCACCCATCAAGAGGTAGACTCCATTATTCTGTCCTAATTGGGACTAGTCCTGTTTCTTTCTGTGATTAAGAAACATGGTATAAATGCTATGGAGCTAATTTTAATCTTTGGCCTCAAGGGGCTTTGCAGCTTCTGCTTTCAATTGTGAGCCTGAAATCACCATGAGAAAAAGCCTGGACTTTGCGTCCTCAAAGATGAGAAAACACATGGAGAGAAGAGTCAGGTAACAGCCAGCATCAACCGCCCAGTGAGTGAGTGAGGCCATCTTGGATCACGGAGCCCAGGTCCAGCAGGTTGACAAATATTTTTATCCCATCGTTTTTCTCAGTTCCTGTTTTTCCTTATTTTATAAGGAGTTGAGAGGGACTCCTACATTTCTGTGTGGGATAAAGTCTGCTATTGGTAATGTTAGCTGAAAGTAGGAGTATTGTATTCTCACTAGCAAGAAATGCTTCTAATATAACATCTTCATTCTTCCATTACATAAGGTCAAAATTCTGTATTAATGAACCGGAGACTGACAGCGAAGGTATAAAGAAATAGTTACTGACGATAAAGTCTTTGGGAACATTCTTCTAGAATTCCCTAAGTTGAGTCTATCACTGATTTTCTTGGATGAGCTTTAGGAAATTTTTCTTTTCTCATCTCCATAAGCTCTGCACATAAAAGGTGATCAGATCCCTTGCAAAAAGTGGTTTCTAATGACAGCACACACGATGAGCACTCAAATATTCTATGCGTTCCTCTGCTTTCCCAGGAGTCTCACACAAGTAGGAAGAGACCATGTGATGGACCTGTGTGGAAGTGACATGTGTCACTTGCAACCGAAACACCGGTGAGGAACTTTCATCTGTCTTTGCCACTGTTACGCCCAAGTCTCGAGTCCCCAAAGACCACCAAGGAGCCGAATCCGATGCAAACACACGAGGGTCGTTTAATGCAGACTCGATTCCAGGCTCTCTCCTTCACCTTCAGGGCTGCAGCAGGTTCAGAGAGAGCGCAGAGCCCAATACAGCGATACTTTTATAGGATTTCACAGCGAAGCAGGAAATTCAAACAAAGCAGAGTACATGATTGGTTGATCTTCTAACATATATGATATATTTCTATCAGCCATGGTACCCTTTGTCTCAGACTTCTGCTATATATAGTGTGGTATGTTAGGAATTGGCTCGTCAGCTCCTGATTGGCTATTTGCTAAGGGCCAGTTCATCTGGTGGTATGAAATATGGTTCGTTTTTCTTTGTTCTTAGTAAATGAGAATTTAGGGCTACTTTAAATACTATTCAAAAATGAGGCCTCTAATAACTACAACACGGTTAAATTGCTGTGCACTTTCTTTCAGCTGCAGTTGAGTAAGCCCCTGCTCCGCCTCGTCTCGCCCTCTCAGCACTCTCTCACAGTCTTCTCACACTCCCTCCAGGCACCCGCTTGCTCCCTAAAGCTTGCACAAGTCACAGCTCCTCTCACCACAGCAACATCAAAGGCCACATACTCGGGGTTCTAAACTGCACCAGCCTAGATCCTGCATGTAAAACTTGCCACCTCATCCATTGGCCCAAAGGATATGGCAAATGTCAACAAGATATGAACCTCTGGAGTTTTATGCCATCAAGATTTTTAAGTTTGTATGTTAGTTAGGATTACTTACTTTGCTTAAAACATTAATCTTCTTTTATTTTAACTTTCACTGATTAGATTACAAGGTATAACGACCTTACTTTTTCTCTGTCCCTTTGTAACTCTTGACTCATCCTTGTACAAACTTATATTGTAATCAGAAAGATTTAATTTTCTCTTTGTATCTATGCAGTAGGAAAAAGTATCTGTTGCTAGTGGAGTTTTCCTTTGTAAAGTAATGGTTATAGCTCATTCTAGTTATTATCACTTGTAACTTACTTACCTATTATCTGTAATTATAATTACATTAGTGAACATTATCCACAATTTCATCTGTACTTGAAATTGCCAAATATATTTTAATATTCTATTGAGGAAAATGTCTTTAATATGCATCTAGCCTAATATGACAAAGTGATTCACACCAGGAGGAGATGAACAATGAAGACTCTGCACTACTTAGCTGTAAAATCAGTCACAATGAAGTTCAGTGTCTGAGATATCAAAATGCTTAAGTAAATGATTAAATCTTTAATCACTCTTAAGAAGTTGATTCCAGTATTGGAATATGAAACGTAAAAATGGTGGTGCATGTATTCCTATGTAATTTAGAGTACTGTTTGTTTAAATATAAACAACATTTCCAATTCATATGTTTAGTTTCTTACACGCTCATGGCTATGCCTCTCAATCTTAAAAAGATTATTAAGAAATAGCAGAAGTGTTAGAATTAATCTATGTATTTTTTTTTTTTTTGCAGTGAAGTTCTATCCCACTCAGTAATATCATTGTGACCCTGGTAACAACTACATGTACACTTTCTTGTATGTTTTGAAATAGCAAAAATAGGTTAAGGGCAAATGTCACCAACCATCACTACTTTCAAATGTCATTGGGTACCACTGGCTCTACACAGCTATGCTATAACACTTCCAAAGTCCTCTACTTCTCCCCATAATAGTCAATTAGTGACTAAATTCCCTGTACGTTCAAAATAATATCATATATTTATTTCCATGATTATTCATTAAAATTAGCTTTTCAGGTATAACAACACATAATCTAGGGGAACCATAGATATGTGGGGGGAGGGGAAGAGTTGGGTGGAGGAGGGTGGATAGCGAGGGATCTAGGAAGACAACAATGTAGCATACTTTTTTACACCCATGAGAATCCAAATAATGCTTATGCAATCCTTTAATTCTGGAAAATTAAAAATTTTAAGTATATCACATGTAGGGGTAAAATATAGAAGAATCAAGAGACTGGGGTGTGGGTGATGTGGGGGTAATTTTGATTTAAGAAAAAATGCATATCATATTGTTACTTTATGTGCATCAACTCCTTAATAAAAAATTTTAAAAATCTAGCTTTCTCATGAGTAAAAGTCTGTCTTCATCAAGGTGATGAAACTAGCAGGTCTTAATGAATTTTAAGTTGTGATTATGATGTATTGTAAAATAACTTTTTATAAGCAATGACATAGAAGTATCAAAATTTTAAGAAATTCCTAATTCATGTATTATTGATTTAGAGAACACATATAGAGACAAAATATTGATGCAACAATTCCATGAGTGAATATTTATGACTTTAAAAGATCGTATATTCTGGTATTTAGAATAAGTATTAAAAGAAATTATCAGTATTCATGATAGCTGTCAAGCTATATGTAAAGGAATGTTCATACTTTATTCTGCATTTACTTCTTTGTTTTAAATATTCTTTTCTGTCTTTAAAAACATTGGGATCTCCAGGATGGTGATCCCAGAAGTTTGGCAGGAGGACAGCAAGTTCAAAGCCAGTCTTGTCTCAAAAAAATGGGAGGGGCGGTAGAATTTTGGAGGAACCCAGAAAATGTACCCCTTTTTCCTTACCAAATTCTAACTTAATTGAAAAATAAAATAAAAATCTGTAGTTCAAAGCCTGAATATCTCATTGATACGGATATAATCCAAATTGCAGGCTACAGCTCAGTAGGAGCACCTGTATGTAAAACTGGACTGGGCAAGTCTCCAGAGAGGCACAGCAGCCTCTGGTGGAGCAGAGCCCAGTGAAAGCCTGCTCTGCATCTTGCCAACTCCAGGGTGGAAGAATGATGGCACTAAGATGGTGGGCCAGCAACCACCACTGACTCCTGGTTATTTGACTTATGCAGAAACCTAATGGATCTTAGGGAATGACTATCTATTCTTATAAACTTGATCATGAGGGTCCCCCAATTACAGCTGCTTTTCCATTTGAGGTATTTTTTCTGGAGTGAATCACCACGGTCTGTAGTGACTGTCATGCTGTTATTGATCTGAAAAGTACTTTATTTTTGCAATGCAGACCACCAAAAGCAGTTCTTGTTTTATCTATTGCGACCAGTAATTACACATTAATAATCTTGTCTGAGGCCCAATCAATTTTCTTACTCTCTGCCCCAGATCAGCTGAGATTTTCAAGCATCTTAACATCTTACAGAACATCACACTAGTCTCTGTATTGATGATTTTATGCTAACTTGACCTGAACAGGAAGAAGCTAGTTCCTTGGATCCCTTAGTGAAATGAAGGTGACCTAGTGGTAGAGGTTCTTACTCCAGAAATTATTCATCATCCTTTCAGGGAAAGAGAAGTCCCTCCATGTATGTGACACCAAGAACTTAATGTAAGGAATTGGTTAAAGAAACATCCAGGAGGGGCTGGAGCAGTGACTCGGAGGTTATGGCGCTTGCCTGGCATGAACGAGTACCTGGGTTCAAACCCCAGCACCTGGTACACAACTAAGTGTCAGAGCAACGAAAGCCATGTGAAAAACTCAATAAAAAGTTGATTCTGTCTCTCTCTCTCTCTCTCTCTCTCTCACTGTCCTTCTATATTTAAAAAAAAAAGTCAACGAACTGAAAAACTAAAGTTGGTACATCAAAGTAACTAACACAGAAAGCAACTGTCAACCCTACGGAATATATTGAGGTTATACGAACCCTGGACTTGGAGAAAAAGCCCTATAAACTGAGACTCCTGAGGAACGGGTGGATATATAACAGGTGGTGTTTCGAGCTCAGAGAGCTAGTCCAGAGTAAAATCTGAGCGTCAGGCTTTTACAGAGGGCAACTGCTCAGTGGTTGCTAAACTCTCTAAGGGTGTATGACGAAACACTCCCAGAGTGCTAAAAAAAAAAAAAAAAAGTTGGATGATGGAACCAGCTGCCAGTGCCAGGTGAAGTTTTGTTGCTATGGTGACAAAGAAATGAATAGCAAGCAAATGGGAAACAGCAAATCCCTTCTCCCTTCCTCTGGCCTCCTGGTCTCTCTATTCCCAGTATTGGCAAATTTTACCAAATAAATAGCAAAAGAGAACTCACTTGCAGTATTTCAGCTCCAGAATCAAAGAGCATTGAAGAGTCTTAACAAAAACGTATTTAATAATTACATTGACTGCACTAAAAAGTTCTAACTTCATAGTAAGACTTTTCACCACCCCCAATATATAGCCCACGCTGCCTCTTTCGTAATTACCAGTCAAATCTCTGGTTAGTCTTCATGCAGATACTTAATCACTTTCTCTAATTCTAGTGGATTAAACACTCATAAAAACTCACATCTCTTTGTCTTTGTGTACACTAGTCATTCTGTGTGGAATTGTCCCCTCCCCTCTTATCCAACAGATCTCCATCATCATCTTAGAAACAATAATTTATACTCAATGGGTACAGAATGCTGCATATTGCTCTAGGCTCTTTATGTATTTAACTTGTTTATTTAATCCTTGCAACAATCCTGAGATTCATCCTATTTATTTCCATATTTTACAAATAAAAATGGTTGCCTAAAGACACATAGCTAAGAAAAGTAGAACCAGTCCTCAAAGCCTGTCTTAACCAATTCAAAATGCTGTCTTATAAAAAATCCAATTCAAAGACCTCCTCCAAAAGACTTCCTAATCTTCTCCATGCCAATTTATTTGCTTCATCTCTGTTCCTAACAATTTTACCAAGATCAAGCTTTGCAGTGATCTTTTCACTGGGGTTTATATCTCCGTATCTCAAATATTTTAGTGTGAAACTGACCAACAGAATTTCCTGCAGGGATGGGAAAGAACTCTGTATACAGTATGACAGCCATTAGTCACATGTCATTCTTGAGCAGCTCGGATGCAGTACTAAGGAATTTACTGTATTTTAACTGATTTAAATTTGTTTAAATAGCTATATGTGGATAGACACTACCATACTGAAGAATGAAGGTCTAGTACATAGTTCAGGTGATTTCCTCAAAAAAAGTTCATCAAGTGAATTCGTCATTTATGATAAACTTCACTGGGCAAAGGAAAACACTAGGAGAGCATCAGTTTCGGTTTTATTTTTAACCATATACAAAATCATATTGGTTTTAATAAACATGTATATGAATAGTCAATAAAATATTGGATAGTGCCACCAAGATCCATCCTGTTTAATGTTATGTAATCTGTATCCATTCCATATAAAATGTATTTGCACTGTAAAAATGAAATACTTTAATAACTTTGCTTATATTAAATTTTAATTTATAATTGCCTGTGCTCACTCTGCACTCTTTTTTAAGTTTTCTCTACCATGGTTCAGATAAATCCCAGTGACCAGAGCAGTTCCCAGCACATAGTAGGGGGTCAATAAATACTCGTTGAATGAATGAATGAATCATGTATACTAGTATCTAGATGAAGAGTGAAAGTTTAACCTACAAATTGTTTCCAAATATCATGTAATTTTTATAAATGCTTGAAGTTATAATTAAGGAAACAGGCCAAATTCTGAAAAAAATTTTTCCTTGGCAGTTTGAAACAAAGCTCGCGTTGCTTCTGACTTCTAAACAAAAACTATTCGTGTCCTCAGGGACTTTCTCACATCACTCTTGAAAATTGGCCTTTGGCAGGGCAGAAACCCTAATATTTAAATACAAAACCTAGAAGCAAGGAAGAAAAGAAAAAATAAAGTTCTTAAACTGAATGGTAGTGAAACCAACTAAAACGGAGATTGAAACCTCTGCTCAAGGTTTAAGTTCCCCAGACTGCCAGGACCAGCAGGGCCAGCCAGGGATTTCGGAACCTGTTTTAGAGCTTCGTAATCGGGAGGCGCACCCAGCGCCAGGACCGCAGCGGCTCCAGCCCCGACGACGAGGCCCCGCCCCTTCCTACCAAAACCCCGCCCCGCCGCCCTGGTTGCTATGGAAACTCAGAAAGCGCCATGGCTGCCGCCGGCCTGGAGAAAGGGCCTTTGACACTGCCGGCGGCAGCCCCAGCCAAGTCACAGTCACTTTTGCCAAAGCCTGAAGCACCCACCCGAGGGAGCCCGAAGAGGTGTCTGGTCTATCCGCATCCCCCGAAGAGCTCCCGCCTGTCTCGTTCCGTTCTGCGGTGGCTCCAGGGCCTGAATCTCAGCTTCTTCCCCAGGAACACCCACAGGTGCTGGAGGAAGTCAGGCCCAGGCCCACTCGCTGGGCGCACGTTGGCACTTTGCCTAACAGGCCCTGGATGCGCCCTCGCTTCTCTTCTGATCCGCTGGGTTTCAGCAAAAGGCACCTTTCTCCTAGGACGGACAGCTTACCCTGGCCTGATTTATGTTTTAGTTCAAGACACCCCATCTGCCCGCCCACTCAGCACGCAGGAAAACATTTAGGGGACTAGATTTACAAAGACATGAAGTGTTGCCTTCATTTCTTTATCCAACCAAAGAAGAAATTGTAGATTTAAGCTAATATGGAATTAGCTTTGGTACTAATACTAAAATAGTCATGGCTCTTTTTCAAGGACACTAAACATTAATACTAGTGAAGTTAAATTTTCCCGCCTTTAGGGATGGCTTTTAGTGTCAAGGTTATCAGGGATTTTAGAATTTTGCTGCTTAACTGTAACCACCCTGATGTTACTGGCAGTTAAATACTTGCTTTGGGAATGCAAACTAAATTCCATAAAAATTAAGACCACGAGTCTTTTGCAGGAAGAACTCTTGTTTACTTATTTCAGTATTCAGTATTCCTTACAATGTGCATTTAAAACTTTGTGCATATGAATCACCTGGGGATCTTGTAAAAATGAAGATTCAATACAAATTAATAATTTGGGTTCATTGAAAGAACACTAAAGCCTTTGTACATAATTTTAGCAAAACGCTGTTGTGTAATAGGTCTCCTCGGAGCACTGATTCAACAAGCCAGATTTTACAACATATTTTCTGTCTGTAATAATGATGTCAGTATTATTTATAAAATAGTAGAACCTATTATTAACTATGCTTCATTTTCTTATTGCTGTGGATCAGGGATTTTTCAAATGGCTTCCTGATTGCAGAAATATTTTGTGTATATTACCCCTGGGACCTTAAATTATCATCCTTTGAAAATGGAACTTCCTTAAAAGTCAAGTTGGATAATTGGGCACAGTTAGAGAAGGTAAATTAGCAATCATTTATTCTTATTAAGTTTGTTTTAAAAGGTGCACTCCTAATGTCATAGCTATCTCTGTGTGTGGGGGTAGGTTGTGTGGGTGTGTGTGAGTGAGACAGTGCTACTGAGTGGGTACTTATTCCCTGTATCAAAAGTTGATTAAACTTCAGTTGTTTATGTCCTGAGTCACCTGTGAAACTGAACATGCTCACTTCAATTAGTGGGGAATATAATGGTTGTTTTTCCTTCTGAAAAATAATGTGTTATCTTTTGACAATTAAAATGCTATAATCAGAAAATTAGTTGAGAAACAAAAGGAATTAAAGTGAATTTATAGCTGATGATTTTTATATAATTTCTCATGATTAAAATATTTTCTTTTTACTACTAAAGTTTCTGGCAAGAAAAAAATTTAAATTACCGAAAGAACTAATCCATGGAACGATCCATTGTAAACCTGGAGTACCTGAAATATTGATACAAGAGGTTTACACTTTATTAACACATAGAAAGTAAGTTATTTTAAGTTTTCTGGTGGTACAATTCAATATGAATATTTTGTGGATGTATATCTCATTACTAACATGTGACTTGTCAAAAATATTTTCTTATTTCAGAATTAAAAGTGTTCAGGATGACTACGTGAATTTCACAGACTATAGTTACCAGATGAGTTTACCCCTGGTTCCCAGATCTACAGCGTCAAAGTCTATTAAAGATAACATTAGGTTATCAGAATTAAAAAGCAATCCCAACATGCTCAGCAATGAACTTAAAGTACAGTTCCTCTTCCTTTTACACATGTTGCAGAGAAAATTAAGCAGAAAATTGAATCCAAGTAAGTGTTCCTTGGAAACAGTCAGCTGAGTTCTTCCAAACTCAATGAGGCTATTCTTGAGCACAGATGAAAGAAAAGCCTGCCCTGGCCTCATTTCTGTTTGCTTCTGTCACTGACTAAATGGGAAAAGACTTCTCTTATGTTAGCAGTTTGAATGATTTATGATCGGAGTGGCCTATAATTATTCTTTTTGATGAAAGCACAGGTTAACATAGGGTTATTTTTAGGAAAATATTTGCCTATCTACTTGTGTAATCTTTTATGGGAGACAGTTCATATATCAACTCAGGTAAGTCAAGAGGATACGTATGTTTAACAGTTAATCAGATTATACCTTCTTCGGTTGCCACCATCACTCTAGATGCAGTCTACAGTGTGGGCAGTGTCATTCTTTCCATAGTAGCCTATTGCTATGTGGATGGTGGGGCAGATCAGGGTGACTCGTAGCCACTTTCTAGAGGTATCACTGAAATAACTGTCAAAGCATCCAAAGCACTTGCCATCAGAGGAGTTCCAGGAAGGTGGCAAACAAAGTAAGTGAACTTTCAATATCACTCTCTTTTCTCTTTTTCTTTTTGCTTTCCTAGCTCTTACTCAGGACCACTCATATTTTGGATTTTGTTTCACTTGATCCCAAACACTTTAGAAAAATTATCATTTCCATGACACCCAAATCATTCAGGAAATGAGGCAGATGTAGATCATTAGAATTTCTTTCCCCTTTGAACTCTGGTATCTGAAGAAAAGAACCATTTTATATCTGGTCTCTGGAAAGAGAGGAAAACTTTAACTCCTTCCCCCCCCCCAATTGTGAGATTTACTTTGTTCATTTTTCCA